>CM076575.1:1075783845-1076053435 GCA_034641835.2 Pinus albicaulis | reverse complement strand
TAAGGTGCCCAGATTTGTTGTACCTAGAATCTACTTAATAATATAAACCCTCCAGTAGCCAGAGGATCAATTTTCCTGCATTGGGTTTTTCCGGGGACAGTTGTCCAGAAAATCTTGTGTGTCACTTTGTCTATGTGCATGTATTTAGTTTAGATTTGTATCTGTAAAGAACTGTTAATGTTTTTACTTCGATGTTAATGCTAAAATTTCAGATTAATAACTTGATTAAGTAATAGAAGTATAACCAGATTTAATAGTAGGGTTTCTGCATAAGTAATATTCATAAATTTTCACACTGATGGTGGTGGGGGGAGGGGGGGGGCAGGGGTGGTACCCTCTCCACATGTGTCACATTGTCACCTCCGACTATCTCCAACTATACGTCATCCTCCTAGTCACTGTTAGAGAAAACCTTAATGTAATGGGCCTTGCCCGCTTTGCATCTATGGCCTGGTTCCCATAGTTCCTGATAGGTGAAGCATAGCTTCCTCCTTTGAAGATTTCTCATGGTCTCCTCATCCAACTGTCCATGCCCTTGGTTAACTCTCGGTGGTGGGGCCCTGGTGTCTCTCCCCCTCTGCTGGAACACCATTCTAGGTGGTATCTGCATTTTGGTTTTGTATAGAGCATCCTGCAAGTCCCGTGCTCTACAGACTGCGTCCTGCAAATTGGTGGGCCTATTGGACCTCACCAAACCCGTCAGCGGCTCTGCTAGCCCCTCCAAGAACATGAAGAGCCTCCTGGCCTCTGATAATTCAGGCACCATCACTGATAATCTCAAAAATTCCAAGATATAGGCTTCAATACTCCCAATCTGCTTGAGCCGTGTCACCTCTCCAAAGTGCTCCTCCGGGTCTCTCCTCTCAAAGCGCTCCAATACTCTCTCGGTGAATTCGTCATACGCTGTAACTCCCGCATGCCCCAATGTGGTCAACCCATGGAACCACCAATCATGGGTTTCCCCCTCTAATTGTAATGTGGCAATTTTAATTGCCTCCACCTCTGTCATCTGGTTGAGCTGGAAGTAGATATCTAACTTCTCAACCCATGCCCTGGCTGAGCTCTTGGGTAGCTCTTGGGTGATCCATCTAAAGTCGGGAGGAATAATATCCCCATAGTGCGTTGTAAATTGGTGCCATGTGTGTAGCCTCCTCCATTTTGTTCCTTGCTCCTATTGTTGCCCTTCAGCTGGCAGAAGTCCTTGAAAGTGACGGCCTCTCTTAAATCAGGCCCATAGGACTGATATTCCACAAATTAGTACCCCATGGGCATGTCCTTCTGCCCTTGCAGCCCTCCAACACCAGATGCTAGAAATGTGGGGATGGTTGATCTAGGTGGCGTACTAGAAATAAGCGGCACGTTGGGTGTATTCGCTGCATGATGGTGCAAAGTACCTGAGCCTTCAGTTAGATGAATTTCCCCTTGAATCCCCTTGCCCATGTTGTTGCAATTTTGTTGCCTCAGCTCATCAATTCCCTTAGACAAATCATTGATGTCCTTCAAAAGATGCAGGGAAAACTCCTCTTCTTTACTGATTTTGTCTCCCCCATTATCCCCCATGTCCGACCTCTCAACCTCCGGCTCAACGGTTACTGGGTTAGGAGTAATTTGTAGCTGCCTTTCTCTGCTTCTATACCTGTGTCTCTTGTAGGCGACGTTCTGCTTATCCTTTGGTGTCATAGACTAAAGCGGCTTCCACAGGCTGAGTCAAGAATGTAAGCTCTGATACCACTGCAATATTCCTAGTGGAAATTAATAGTGATAAACAAAGAAAAAACAACACATTCCACACAACAAATTGCACACACGATCAGACAACTAGGAATGCTCTAGAAACACGCCAAAATGGGCCAATTTCATTATATAATAGATGGAGTACAATAAGAGATGGAATGAATGCACCTGGGCTTGCTCAAGGCAAGCTACAAACCCTAGGTGATGAAAAATCCACTGCCCAAATGCTGTAGATGGATCTCCTTCAAGAAGCTTGCGCTGGCCCTTGTGGAATTGCACTGCTGGCTGAAAGAACTGCAGATTTGACCCACTTCTAGTTCTCAGAAAATTCTGCAGAATTAGCCCCACTTTCCTCTCAACAAACCCACAAAAACCAAGGAAGGGTTTGGGCTAGTTCTGATCCCTGAAATTTCCCCCAATTTCCACGTGCTCCACTAGTGACTGGGAATTTCGGCTCTCCTGAAGAAATCACTGTTCTGCCCTCCAAAAATGCTGCCAATTGCTAGTGAAATTCCCCCTGGGATGTCTCCTCCTAACCCAATTCACTTTAGCTCTGAATCTCCCACGTTCTTGTCTCCCACGTGTGGCTCAAGGAAGCCCCTGCGCAGGCCCACACAGTCACTGAGGATGGGTGATTAAGCTACAGCAAAAGCTCTCCTGAAGATGGTCCAATCAGCCCCCAAAACTCCAGCAAATTGTGGTCCAATCTACTCCCGAAAGGCCCAACAAAAATGCTTCCCCACAACAGCCTCTCCCTGGCTGTGCGTATTCTCCTCCTGCGGTCAGTTCACTGAGAAAGACCTTCAAATATGCTTGGATAACCCCCAGAGAAACTCTCCACGGAAATGAAACTCCTCCTAGGGATGGCACTCGAAGTCCACTGTAGGAAGGGATGAGAAACTCACTTGAAAATATCAGGTGCAGACTTGGCTAATCAGCTCAAGCGTGCTAGGTACATGGAAATGTCAAAGTGTCAAGAAAAACCCTTTTAGCTGCATTCATTCTTCTATTTATAATTTATAATTTTTGGCCTCCCATTATAGTCAAAAAGATGCAAAATTGTGAGTCTCCCTTTTAGCCAAAAATTATTTTAGGAAGGGACATTACAGAAAGTCAATAAAAATACCAACTAGAAGGTTGATCCATCGATGAAAAACATGCAATATGAGAGGAGCACCACTACATAAGTCATGATAACCAATCTGACATGAAAGAGATGGGTCTCCTCAGTCAAAACCAATCCACTGATAGCATAATACTCCAAGCTAATCATATGTAGCCCTGGTCCATTGGATGCTCCTGTTATTGTCATGCTGCAAACTTGTCTATCATGATTAAAGATTGAACATCATCGATACATAGGCCTTTGTGCAACAAGGCATGACTCAATAGCCATCACATTGCTAGTGTAACCTGTATAGGCAGGGTCTTCAACATGATCAAATACCTCATGCTATATGAGGGGGTAATAAGACACATTGTTATTCTTTGTTATTAGCTTTAGGGTATATAATATAGTTAGGTGTTGATTCCGTGAGAATCTTAGTTTTCCTTATAATAAGATAATACCACATGCCAACTTTTATTATAGCCTTTGCTTGAATATTTGTCAAGATGTTTTATTATCCTACTTGTAATCAATTTCTTCTTGAAAACCTGACACACAATTTAATTCTTTACGAGGAACATTTTTTTTTCTGAAAGTTTTGAGGTTGTCTTGAAAGTAGCATTTATGCATTGTATTTTATAGTTGTCTAAAAATAAACAGAAAGCTTAGATAATTATCTCTAGAATTATCTTACATAAAATTTCCTAGAGGTTTGTCATCTTTTTCTTATTCTTTTGGCCCGTAACTATGCACTAATTTTCAAATTTCCCTTCACTAATGGAGAATTAAGTTTGTGAGTGGATGTTGGCAGGCCGATGCAGCTTATTGATCTTGTCAAACAACGTTTTCTAAGTTCAGGGGGCATGCTTTTTGAAGGTCACGGGGTTTCAAATATTTGCATATATGATGATGCTACGGTAGGCTTCTAAACTTTTAAATTAAAGAAAACGTTAAGTTTCCCATGTGGGTGAACAAACATGCCTAGCATAAGATGTTCATTATAGATTTGAAGTTTCTAAAATAAGTATTTGAATTGTTCTTTTCTCTATAGAGAATACAGATATCAAAGTTCAATCTTCCACACTTGCAGACTTTTAATCATTGGTTCCCCCAGCATACGGACATAGACATAAGGAGATAGAGTATAATTGTAGTATGCATTGTTTGCACTATTAGCCAACTAAAGGAAATGCTTATTTGTATGCAATGTTAGTGTAATATAATTCAAAACCTCCTCTTCAACAATCTTAGTTGTTGCCCCTCAACCCCAATGATTTATCATAGAGTATGTGGATGATAATGAAAGCATTACAATGGGTCAAGATTTCTTTTAGTTCATTTCTTTTTGAAAATTATGTCTTATATTTAAGAAAAATATTTACAAGCATAATTGCAAAATGCGGAAGGGTATATACATTGGACTTCATAGCTTCTTCTTGAGAGCTACTAAAGTAGAAAGAAAAGAACAATGATCCGTGTGATCCAAAGATCGAGCATCTTTGATCAACAAAGTTCCTATTGCCAAAAGCTGATGACGAACCTTATCTTTCCATGAAAGCCTAAAAGAAACAAACAACTAACTAGCCAAGATATTTGTGTGGGACTATACATCACTGCCTCCGGTACACTGGTAATGAACTCCAACTCATGGGATATGCCAATTGAGATTGGGGTGGTAGTGAAATAGACAGAAAAAACACGACAGGTGGATGCTTCAGCCTAGGATCTTCCATGATCTCATGGATGAGAAAAAAGCAAGATACAGTTGCTTTGAGTAGTGCTGAAGCTGAATATATTGCTGCAAGCGAGGTCTGTCGAGAAGCAGTTTGGCTCGGGAAGTTGCTAGCAGACTTGTTTGAAGGACCGTGTAGCCCTACATGGATACATTGTGATAATGAGAGTTGCATAATATTGACGGAAGATCGAGTGTTTCATGCTAAGACGAAGCATATAAACAAGTACCACTTGTTAATTTTTCATCAATTTGTTCTATGCTGCAACTATCACTTCAACAATATCCAATAGCATCCAATTTAACAATTTACTTCTTCAATTATCCAATGCCAGTAGAGCAATAGTAGATAAAACAATTAGACAAATGCATAATGACAGAAAATCAGGAAAAAGGAGACAATATTTGGTCAATGACAAGGGAAAAAACCCCACTAAGGGGAAAACCCTTGCAAATCTTCTTCTATTAGATTGTCTTCAAATGTTCAACAGAGAGAGTACATCATCCACGAGTCAAAGTCAAACTTTGACTAAGCAATATCCAATATCCAAACAATGTAATGTCAAATCAATATACCAATGTCAAAGACGATGAGAAAGAGTCAAATCTAGTCAACTGTCAAATTTGCAAAAAGTCAATAACAGTTGACTACCCTAACTAGTCAAGTCAACAACAGCCAAATCAAGGTCAATCTGCTCCAATTTAATTCGGTCAATGTCCAGTCAATGCGGCCTATTTTTCTGGTCAAGGATTAGTCAAAATAACTCCCAAAACTTTAGTCAAAGTCGATCAAAAGAGAGAGAAACTCTGGTGTCACAACCTGCAATTTTCTACGATCAAACCAGAAAGTCAACGTCAGTTAAACTACTCAGAATTCCTCAAGTTGTGTGTCCTTCAATGTGGCTTGTAAAAATAAAAAATTTCCACTCAAAACCGAAGTCAAATGATGTCAATTTCACCCTGGTCAACACTGGTCAACACCCTGCAACAAACAGGCAACTTCCTTGCAACTAGGCCCAATCATAAACAACCACCTGTCCTTCGCATGACAGAGAGAAATCCTTCCAATCTGAGCTGTACGAATCAATAGGAATAGGAGAGAGAAGATGTGATGTGAGGTGATGAAGTGCCAAATGATGATGAAGGTCTCTTGTATTTGTGAAATTTTCAATCCAAAATTATTACTACAGTGATTGATTTATTTCTCCTACTTATATGATAAGTTATTTACAGATGCTTCAGTAAATTTTAAAATAAACACAACTGCAGTACTTCACTTTAATCAAAAGCAGAGGAACAAAATAACACATATAGCACAATAGAAACAACCATATGAACACAGTTATTTTTGGACAATTGTCCCGGAAAAACCCAATGTGGGAAAATCGGTGCAACACATGAGAGTTTGTATTATCTTCAGCAATGAAAAGATTGTTTGTAGAGTTCTTGACGATCAAAATAAAATAGCACACACCTGATGTGAATTTTCCAAACACTCCGAAGAATTCTCGACACACGGGATGACCTCCTGCACCCTCTGCGTCAGTTTGCGTAGCCTCTCTGCACAGTCCCTGCCTGGACTGCATAATTATGCATGGAGAGCTAGTGCTGCTGCTCAGCGTTGCCTCCCCTTCGTAGTTTTTCCTCCTCTGTCTCTGCTGACTTCTCCCTCCTCCTTCTGTCTCTGCAACCCTGCCTATACAAATTCACCCACTGAAATCTAATTCTCTTATTTCAGAATCAATTTACTTTGGGTATTGAGAATGTGCCCGACTTGATTTCCAAATGACCTTCAAGCCTTCTCTTATAGTCTTGTCGCTGATGAATCGACGACCCAGATTATATCTTTAATCAATGGCTCAGATTAAACATGACTTGATCTTCATTTTCTAGTCTAGAAGATTCACACTTTTCTTTATTAATAACCTTTAATTATTTATTTTCCCTAAGTTTAGACTTAGGGATCACATTAAAATAATTAACTATTTTAATAAATCAAAATCTGAGTGGAATTTCCACAAACGATTTCTGGGTTCTCTTGAATACTGTTGTCCAAGCCTCTCCTCAAAATTTGAGACTTGGAACACTTTGCGATGCTATAAAAATTGACACTCCCTCTTAGCGAGGAAAGTGTTCAAACAAGGTACCAACTGTACTGCTTTGATTCTAAAGCATATGCTGCGTTGTTGATGTCCTGGCTGCTGCCTCTCAACTCTGCATTGCTGCCCTCTGTACTGCTGCCTGTGACACTGTCTCTCCCACTACCTCATCCGTATTGCAACTCCTTTTGTCTCTGTAGACCACCGATTCGTTTATAGGAAAGGGTTATCGATATTCCCATTTTTACTCTGAAGTAAGTAAACTTAATCTTACTCAGAGCCTTGGTGAGGATATCTGCCACCTGTTCTCTTGTAGGAGTGTACCTCAATTGCACGGCTCCCCATTGGACATAGTCTCTGATGAAGTGGCACCGAATGTCAATGTGTTTC
The DNA here is from genome assembly GCA_034641835.2 of Pinus albicaulis. Classification (NCBI taxonomy): domain Eukaryota; kingdom Viridiplantae; phylum Streptophyta; class Pinopsida; order Pinales; family Pinaceae; genus Pinus; species Pinus albicaulis. Next base: position 1,076,046,372 of record CM076575.1, on the reverse strand, counting down.
GACCGGTCATGAAACACAGGATTCTCATAGAGCTTGATGCAACTCTGATTATCACACATAATTCCGGTTGGTTCCATCCTCTTCTTGGGTAAGTTCAAGAGCAATTTACGAAGCCATATGGCCTCGCACGAAGATGTGCTTCTTGCTATACACTCTGGCTCGGCTGAGCTCAATGCGACGAACTTCTATTTCCTGCTGCACCAGGAAGTCATTCCTGATCCGAGACTGAAACATTACCCACTGGTACTTTTCCGATCCACTGTGCTTCCAGCCCAATTTGCATCTGTAAACCCACTCAACTGGACCTCATTGCCCTTGGTGTACTTCAACCCATACTTGATTGTCCCCTTCAAGTATCTAAGAACATGTTTGGATGCTACCAAATGAGCCCTCCTTGGTTCCACCATGAACTCACTGAGGGTATTCACTGCATAACAGATGTTTGGTCTTGTGCTGACCAGATAGATCAATGATTTGATGAGCTGCCTATACAAGGTGGGATCAGCCTCATAATCCTCTGTTGTGTCTATATTCTTCCAGTTTGTAATCATTGGTGTAGCCATGGGTCTACAGTCTTCCATCTGAAACCTCTTCAGGATCTCTATAGTGTATCTTCCTTGCCCAAGGAAGATTTCTCCCTTCTGCTGCCAAACCTCCAAACCAAGAAAATAGTGCATCTGTCCCAGATCCTTCATGTCGAATTTAGTAGCCAAATTCTCCTTGCAGTACTTGATGAGCTTAGATGATCTAGTAAGAAATAGATCATCTACATATAATACTAGGATTAACGACTCATCCCCTACTCTCAAGTAGTAAAGATTGGGATCTGCGTCACTCTTGATGAATCCCATCTTCTGCAAATAACTATCAATTCGCCCATACCATGCTCTGGGGGCTTGTTTTAGACCGTACAAGGCTTTCTTAAGCTTGCAAACATGAGTCTTCTGCTCATGTGTCTCGAAGCCCTCTAGTTGTTCCATGTACACTTCCTCTTCTATCATCCCATTCAAGAACGTTGTCTTGACATCCATCTGGTGAATATCCCATCCCACCTGCGCTGCTAGAGAGATGACGGATCCGATTGAAGTGTACTGGGCTACAGGGGCGAAGGTTTCCTCATAGTCGATCCCTTATTTCTGTGCATACCCCTTAGCCACAAATCTGGCCTTGAACTTCTCTTTGTTGCCCTCTGCAACATACTTAATCTTGTAGATCCAGCTCGATCCTACAACTGATTTGTCCTGTGGTCTAGGGACTACTTCCCATACATCGTTTGTCATGATGGAGCTATACTCCTCCACCATGGCATCTACCCACAACTTATGCTGAGCTACCTCCTGAAAGCTAGAGGGTTCTCCGACCTGAGCTACCAGTGCCTAGTATCTGTCAGGTTGCCACCATACCCTCTTTCTGTCTCTAGAGGCTCCAACAAATTCCTCTGAATACCTCAGAATTTGTTGGAGTTCTCTGTTCGGTCTTCCACTGGTAGTGGGTGGTCTTACCTGCTCTCCTGCCTGCTCTTCTTCGGAGGAACTCTCCTTAGAATCCTTGTGCCGTGGAGAGGCACTCGAGCCATCCTTTGTAGGACGTTGAAGTTGTACTAGTGGATCCTCTTCAATCTGTGTATCTGTAGCTAATTCTCGAGATCTTTTGAAGGCTCTCTTCTCCATGAATTTCACGTCTCGCCAAACTACGATCTTCTTGTTTTCCGAGATATAGATGCGATATGCCTTCACTATAGCCCACAAGATAACCCTTTTCTACAGTTTGATCCAAATTCTTCCTCTTCTCATCTGGTACGTGGAAATACACCATACTGCCAAATATCCTGATATGGCTCACCTCAGGCTTGTTGCCTATGAACACGCTCTCAGGAGTTACCTTCCCCAAAGCTCTATAGGGTGCCCTGTTCTGCGCATACACAACTGTATTGCAGGCTTCTTCCCTAAAAAATTTGGGCATGTCTTGGTCATATTGCATTGCCCTTGCAGCTTCTACAATGGTCTTGTTCTGCCTTTCTGCAACTCCATTTTGCTCTGGATTGTATGGAGCTGTCCATTCCCTATTGATGCTTTCCTTTGCGCAAAAACTGGGGAAGCCTTTATCGATATACTCTCCATCATTATCTGACCGTAGCTTCTTGATCTTCTTTCCGGTTGAATTTTCTACTAGCGCCTTGAATTCTTTGAAACGCTCAAAGACTTCATCTTTGGTTTTGAGAAAGTAGATCCAAGTCTTTTGGGAATGGTCATCAATGAAGGTAGCAAAATACTTTGCACCACTGAGAGAAGTCATGGACATTAGACCACAAACATCTGAGTGTATTAACTCTAATATGCTCTTGGCCCTGCTGCTGCTTCTTGGAAATGTTGCCTTGGCATACTTCTCTAGTATGCACCCCCTGCAGACCTCATCTCTTCTTGTGCTGAGTTTTGGAGCTCCTATGACAGTCTTCTTGAGAATATTCAAGGCTCCATGATGTAAATGCCCCATCCTTCTGTGCAATAATTCATTCAGATCCCTTTCATCCGTACCGTAATGCTGATTAGAGCCATTGGGGATTCAAGCTGGAGCTTATATAGTTTATGGCTCCTTACTCCAATTTGTGACTCCTTTTTCTAGCTAGGGTGTTTGACATAAACTTTATTTCCAATAAAGTATACGTCATAACCCTTGTTCTGGAGCTAAGACATCGAGAGCAAATTCACTCCCAAACCAGGTACATGCAGAACGTTTGTGGCCCGAATCTTGTTGCTAGCTTCTGTCTGAAATATTATGGTACCTCTTCCAATGGGGGTACACTTTTCCTTGTTTCCCATTGTAATCTGAAAATTCATCTGCTCTTCTTGGTAGCTTGAAAAACATTCTCGAACTCCCGTCATATGAGAAGATGCTCCACTGTCAATATACCAAACATTTGGAGGTGTGGTGCTTGACACACAAGCGAAATCCTCCTCTAATCTGGATGCCAGCAGAGACATGTCATATTCCCTCTGTTTTTCTAAGTGCTTTGGAGGATTGCGTGAGTCCTTCTGACTGCGTGGGCCCTTCCGAATGTCGGATCTTTGGTCCATAGCAGATCCTCCCTTTCTTTCTTTAGCCTTTTGCTCTAATACCATGTGGAATTTTCAATCTGAAAATTATTACTGCAGTGATTGATTTATTTCGCCTACTTATTTGATAAGTTATTTACATATTCTTCAGTAAATTTTGAAATAAATACAACTGCAGTACTTCACTCTAATTAAAAGCAGAAGAACAGAAATAACACATATAGCACAATAGAAACAACCACATGAACACAATTATTTTTGGACAATTGTCCCTGGAAAAACCCAATGTGGGAAAACCGGTACAACAGATGAGGGTTTGTATTATATTCAGCAGTGAAAAGATTGTTTACAGAGTTCTTGACGATCAGAATAAAATAGCATACACCTGATGTGAATTTTCCAGACACTCCGGAAGAATTCTCGACACAAGGGATGACATCCTGCACCCTTTGCGTCAGTCTGCGTAGCCTCTCTACGCAGTCCCTGCCTGGACTGCGTAATTTTGCGTGGAGGGCTAGTGGTGCTGCTTAGCGCTGCCTCCCCTTCGTCCTTCTGCCTCCTTCTCTGTGTCTGCTGCTTGTCCCTCCTCCTTCTGTCTCTGCAACCCTGCCTCTACACTGAGTACAAACTCACCCACTAAAATCGAATTCTCTTACTATAGAATCGATTTCCTTCTGGTACTGAGAATGTGCCTGGCTTGATTTCCAAATGACCATCAAGCCTTCTCTTATAGTCTTCTCGCTGATGAATCAATGACCCAGATTATATCTTTAATCAATGGCTCAGATTAAAAGATGACTTGATCTTCGTTTTCTAGAAGATTCACACTCTGCTTTATTAATACTCTTTAATTATTTAATTTCCCTTTAGACTTAGGGATCACATTAAAATAATGAATTATTTTAATAAAGCAAAATCCGAGTGGAATTTCCACAAACGATTTCTGGTTTCTTTGGAATACTGCTGTCGAAGCCTCTCCTCAAAATTTTAGACGTGGAACACTTTCTGATGCTATAAAAATCAACATTATTTATATGAATCGATGAGGGTGAAAAGACATGTCGTTTGGGCTTTGTGAGGCTACATGATATTGAAGCCGACCTTGATAATTTGCACATGAGTGGGTTTTAATTCAAAAACACACTTCTCCTTGTCCGATTTGAGGGATCTTTAGGTCGATTTTGGTCCTCTCAAAAGGAGGAATTCAATGCAATAATTATCTCCATCAAATGTGTTGTCCAAAGTGGAATTTGACCTTAGTTGTATAATTTAAAACTCCCTCTCAACTAGGGAGAATTCCACTTGTCAATACCTGTCCTTTGATCATCATGTCATCTTGTCATCATTTACCATCTCTGCTTGTCTCTACTCATCTCATGCTGAACTTTATTGAATCTAAAGAAGAAGAAATGCTACAGGGGAGCTCCAACGACGACCCTGTCTTTATCACCATCGGGGAGACTCAACTACCACCTGGAATCATCATCATCATTGTCATCGTTGTCAGGGAGCCATGGCTACCACCCGAAACCAAATACAATGGGCGAGCCATGAGACCATCCTACCCCAAGTGTAGGGATCACACTCTATCCCAAAGTCCCTAGAAATAGGTGAGATCAACATAAGGATCACTCTCTGCCCTGTTGTCCCTGATCATCCATGTTAACCCTAAAGAGTCGGATGGTAGAACACATGCATCCTCCAACTTGGGCGAGATCCACCTACTGCAAGGGGTAGGGATCATACTCTATCCCAAGTCCCTCAACCCATTGGCCAAATGGGAGAGGTTATCCCATAGAGTGGGCAGGACGCTAACTGGGGCATACTTTGACTAAGGGAGATCCCAGGTCTCAACATCCTATCGGTCAAAGGTCTCTCATCCCTAGGAGCCCTATAGCTCTATTCCACACCTTGGGAGCTCAACCAGGGGGGAAGAGCACTGCTCAGTGTTCTTAATCAACCCGGACCCTTATTCGAAGGGGTCATCTCAACCAGTCCAAGCTTCTCTGTGAAGACCAACAAATTCCCTTTTGGAAAAGCCTTGGCGAGGATATCGGCTATCTGCTCATCTGTCAAAATGTGAAGAAGTCTCACGGCTCCTCTCTGCACCATGTCTTGGATAAAATGATATCTGATCTCTATATGCTTGGATTTGTCGTGGAAAACAAGATTCTCTGACAAACAAATCCCACTCTTGTTGTCGCAATAGATAAAAGTTGTGTCTAGAACCTGCTCAAATAGGTCTCCAAAGAGGAAAAGCTTCCTCAACCAAATTGATTCACAACTTGCAAGGCTATCTGCAATATACTCGGGCTCAACAGTGCTAAAGGCTATAGATTTATGCTTCCTGCTCATCCACGATATCATGGCAGATCCCAGACTAAAACAACATCCAGAAGTACCCTTCCTATCGACAACATTGCCAACCCAATCTGCATCTCTATATCCATGTAGTCTAACGTCTCTAGTGGCATATCTCAGTCCAAGGTTAATAGTCCCATGTAGATATCTCAATACATGCTTGGAAGCGACCCAATGTACATGGCGAGGCTCGATCATAAACTTGCTGAAGGTGTTAACTGCAAAACATATGTTGGGGCGAGTATTTAAGAGAAACATCAAAGCACCAACCAATTGTCTATACCCAGAATGGTTTGCTAGGTCCGGTCTAGAAGCTTCTCCACACAACTTCTTGAAATTCATCTCCATAGGTGTAGGCAAAGAATTGCACTCAACCATGCCAAATCTCTCTAGAAGTTTCACAACATATTTTCCTTGTGAAAGGAAAATCTTGCCCGACATTTTCCATACTACTAGTCCCAGGAAATAGTGCATCAAACCAAGGTCTTTCATCTCGAATTTGGAAGCCATTTTCCTCTTACATTCTGGAATGACAGGGTCTGAACTTGTCATGAATAAGCCATTGACATATAATACCAAAATGAGAGGCATACCTTGGATCGTTTGAAGTACTAGTTTGGATCAACATTGCTCCTTGCGAATCCCAACTTTATCAAGTAACTGTCAATACGAGCATGCCAAGCACGGGGGGCTTGCTTCAATCCATAGAGAGCTTTCTTCAATTGGAATACATGGGTATTTGTTAGTTTTTGTAGATGTTCTATGCTTGATGCAACTTTACTTTTATTACAGCAATCACCCAAACAGTTAAGTAAAACGTTGATAGAACATATCAGTGGATCTATAGAAGACAAACCAGAAACAGAAGAATGTGATGGTGCGTTATGGCGGTCAACTGGATGCTTCAACCAGCAAAGTCTCCTTGATCAACCAACCCAGAATGTGTCACAACAATCCTCAAATCAGTCAACAAGTCAACCCAAGTCAACTCTAGAAAAGTCAACGCTGTCTAGAAAAGTCAACGCAAGGCAGCAACATAAAAGTCAATGCAGCTCCAACTTCGGTCAACCTTTTGACCTCGGTTTTTTTGCCAATGTGTACGGCCTCCTAAAATCGAAGTCTCCAACAAATTTCGGCCCTTTTGGACCATGCGTTGACCAAAGTCAACGCTGGTCAAACTTCCTTGGAAACCCTAGCTGCAGCAATTTCGTCCTTCCTCTTCGCTGTACAGATTCGTCCTTCCTCCCACGTGTGAGCTGAAATCGTCCTCCAAGGAGCTCGTACTAAATCAGAGAATAGAAGAAGATGTGTGATGAGATGATGTGTAAATGCTGTCCAAGTTTCACTGTATTTATATACATCATTGAGGTGTGTGACACATCTGCTGGGGGTGCAAAACATTAAGGTCAACCTGCACATATAATTTATTATAAATAATAAATTCAAAATAAATGTTCTGCTCATCGGATTAAGATATATTTTATATGGATTTTACACCTCTCCGAAAGAGGAATCCAACAAAAATATTAGCCTCTTAATCCGAGCATCACAACATGGAGTTTGGACCTAGTTGTCCAAATTTAACACTCCCTCTCAACTAGGGAGAACTCCATCCATCAGTGCAATCAAACATCGTGCGTCATCCCGCCGTAACTTGCTTTTCTGGCCTCTTTATTTCAGAACAGAAGTGGGTCAGTCACAAAGACATCATCCCCCGGCTGACATATTCAGCCCAGAGGTTCGAAACCTCTATCAGACTCACAAAGAGTCACCAACCAACCCGAAGTTGGTTCATCTGACCCGAAGTCAGGCAGAGGTCCCAGACCTCACTAAACTTGATCCCAGATCAAGTGGTTGGACCGTGCCATCCTAGATAGAGAGTACGGCAAATACTGATGCGTCCATCAGTCTTTGCTACTAGTCTCTAGCCTTTCCCATCTCATTGGCCAAATGAGAGGTACTTCCCATGAGCCCTTAACTCAATGGGTAGGATGCATACGAGGCACTGATAATGAGAGGTGAACCAACTCAAAATCACAACGGTGGGGTCCAAGCACACCAACAAGGTTTGGCAAGCCTAGCCTTGTGGTTGCCCATAGCTCCGAGAAGCTCTCCCCAAAGCCCCCCAGAGCTCCCAGAGCTCATCGTCCAACAGGACCCATATCATAGGGTCGTTCCACGATACCAAGATTCTCACGGAAGGTTAGGAACATGACCTTCCCCAAGGGCATAGTGAGAATATCCGCGACCTGCTCATCAGTTCCTATATGATCGAGCCTTACGGCGCCTCGCTGTACCATATCCCGGATAGTGGTATCAGCCATCAACATGCTTGGATCGTTAGTGGAACACAAGATTCTCAGTCATGCGAATCCCACTCTGGTTATCACAGAGTATCACGGTGGTATCTAGCACATGTCCAAACAACTCACTAAAGAGCTTTTGCAACCAAACTGCTTCACAACAGGCCATACTTGTTGCAATGTATTCGGCCTCAGCGGTGCTCAAAGCCACCGACTTCTGCTTCCTGCTCATCCATGAAATCGAAGCAGAACCAAGATTGAAGCAGCATCTCGATGTGCTCTTACGATCCACCACACTGCCAGCCCAATCGGCATCAGTATATCCATGGAGTGTCACACTCTCGGCAGTGTATCTCAGCCCATGGTCTATCGTGCCTCAGAGATATCTCAAGAGTTTCTAGGCACCAACCTAGTGAATGTTATGATCAACCATGTGTTGACTCAAAGTTTTCACTGCACAACATATGTCCGGACGGATGTTCCCTAAGAACATCAGGGCCCCCCACGAGTTGACGATACTCAGTAAGATTTTCTAACACTGGCCCAGCAGCGCTGCCACTCAACTTCTTAAAGTTGAGTTCCATCAGTACGGACTTACAGTCCATCATACCAGAAGCTTCATAATGTATTTTCCTTGAAAAAGGAAAATCTCACCAGGTCTCTGCTAGACCTCTAGGCCTAGGAAGTAGTGCATCAGTCCTAGATCCTTCATCTCAAACTCAGTATCGAGCTCCCTCTTATACTGAGAGGGTCAGCACTTGTCAAAGAGATCGTCCACATACAAAATCAGAATGAGAGGCTTCCCTGGACAACCTTGAAGTAAAGGTTCAGATCAACATTACTTCGAGTGAAGCCCAGCTTCATCAAGTAGCTATCTATCCTCTCGTACCAAGCTTTGGGTGCTTGCTTCAGCCCATAGAGGGCTTTCTTCAAACTGCAGACATGGGTGTCCCGATCCTGGACTTCAAGCCCAAGAGGTTGTTCTACATACACCTCTTCCTTTTGAGAGAAGCCTCGGGCAACAAATCTTGCCTTGAACTTTTCAGCACTTCCATCAGATCCATGCTTGATCTTGTAGAGCCATTTCGCGGTGACAACTGATTTGTCCTTCGGTCTTGGAACCACATCCCAGACATCATTCTTCATTATGGACTCATATTCTTCGTGCATAGCATCCTTCCATACTTGATGCTTTATGGCTTCCTCAAAAGATCCAGGTTCAGATTGTACAATAGTACTCATGGCAGCTAGATGCCCTTGGTATCTGCACGACTTCTAGCTTTCTCGGAATGCCCCCCTCAGGGCAGCATGTCCCTCAGCATCTTGATTTCCAAGTCATGCTTCATGATTTTCCTCGGATCTCAGAAGATCTACAACTTTCCTTTGACCAAGCACATAATCTCTATAAGCCTGAGAGATTTCACAGTAGTCCACACACATTATGGTCTCCCTCTTGATGCTAGCTCTTCTGCAAACGTCCCTGAACATGTTTGTCTCATAAAAAGAACATCTTGTCAAGGATGTCACGAGCAGTCATACCAGACATATCAGAATGTATCAATGCAAGACATCAAATGCTAGTTGGGGAGAGGTCCCCTTTGTGCTTTCCTTCGACACAACCCTTACATACACCTTCATGATTATTTTCAAAATCGGGCATCCCTGTCACCACCTTCCTTGCTTCGGGAAGGGCCTTGTAATGAAGGTGTCAAAACCTTTCGGTGCCATAGTTCAGTTTGTCGGATAGTATCACATGTCATAGCTCCTAGAGGACTTCCTTCGACCTGGTAGAGTGTTCCAACTCTAAAACCAATCATGATAGCTTCCTTGAGATTCTTCTTCCACATGCGTACCTTTCCTTCAATGAATGCCACATTGAAGCCTTTGTCTTCAATTGCTGATATAGACACAAGGTTCTTCTTCAATTTTGGTACATAGAGTACATCTTGCAAATGTAGGACTTGTCCTTGAGACAAGTGGAGAGTCACAGTCCCAGTCCCTCTCACGGGATATGTGGCATTATTTCCAAGAATAATTTCCAGATTGGTATCCTTTTCAACCATGTCAGAGAGTGCTTCCTTGAACCCAGTGATGTGTCTTGAGGCACCACTATCTATCAGCCAGACATCCATGGTGTCGGGCGGGGATGCAGCAGAGAGAGCAGATACAAGAATGTATTCATCTCTTTTGTCAACAGCATTAGATTCCTCATACCTGGAGTTTCTAGACCTTTTGAAAGGTTGATTGTTTTCATCAAAGGGAGCCTCCCTCTTTCCTTTGGATCTGTTGTTTCTTTGATTTCCATTCCTCCGGTTGTTGTTGTTGTCATCACTATCGGGAGAATCCTTCTCGAAGGGACATTCTCTAGCATAGTGACCAGGCTTATGACAAGTGAAACACTTGCCCTTCTTTCCTTGAGCCCTTGTTCTTCCTTTGTTCTTAGGACCACCAGAGTTCTTCTTTCTAGAATGAGCAGCATAGGCAGCATTCTTGTCATTTTTGTATTCCTTCATTCTTGTCTCCTCTTGCATGCATCTGGACAGTAGCTCGTCAAAGTTGGGAATTGTACTATTATTGAGAATGGTAGTGTTGAATACATGCCATTCATATGGGAGTCCTCCAAGTGCGGTGAGTACCATCTCACGATCGGCTATTGTCTCCCCAATAGCCAGCAGATTGTTCCTGATCTCGGTCAATTTCAGAAAGTATTTTTGAACAGACTCATCCCAACCCTTCTTCATATTCTTCAATTTATTCTTGAGGAATAGCACTTGGTTTACATTGTTTACCTTGAACATAAGAATCAATTTATCATACATCTCTTTGGATGTGCCCAACTCAGAGATGTAGGCCACCAGGCTTTTATGAATGGATTCCCTGATCATCAACTTTGCTTTGATCTCTCCCTTCTTATACTTGTTTTTAGCAGCAGCAGTAGCATTGGATGGAGGTTCTTGTATCTTACCCAGTACATGGTCCATGAGATCATGGTCTTCCAATTTGAGATCTAATATCATCTTCCAGGCATGGAAGTCATCCCTTCCAGTCAGCTTGTCATTCTCCTTGAATTCATAACTTGTGGAACCCATTTTCTCAGATGGTGATTGCTAAAGGTAGGGCCTGTCTTCACCTCAGCTCTGATACCATGTTAGTTTTTGTAGATGTTCTATGCTTGATGCAACTTTACTATTATTACAGCAATCACCCAAACAGTTAAGTAAAATGCTGATAGAACATATCAGTGGATCTATAGAAGAAAAACCAGAAACAGAAGAATGTGATGGTGCGTTACGGCGGTCAACAGGATGCTTCAACCAGCAAAGTCTCCTTGATCAGCCAACCCAGAATGTGTCCCAACAATCCTCAAATCAGTCAACAAGTCAACCCAAGTCAACTCCAGAAAAGTCAATGCTGTCCAGAAAAGTCAACGCAGGCAGCAACATAAAATTCAACGTAGCTCCAACTTCGGTCAACCTTTTGACCTCGGTTTTTGTGCCAATGTGTACGGCCTCCTAAAATCGAAGTCTCCAACAAATTTCGGCCCTTTTGGACCATGCGTTGACCAAAGTCAACGCTGGTCAAACTTCCTTGGAAACCCTAGCTGCAGCAATTTCGTCCTTCCTCTTGGCTGTACAGATTCGTCCTTCCTCCCATGTGTGAGCTGAAATCGTCCTCCAAGGAGCTCGTACTAAATCAGAGAATAGAAGAAGATGTGTAAATACTCTCCAAGTTTGACTGTATTTATATACATCATTGAGGTGTGTGACACATCTGCTGGGGGTGCAAAACATTAAGGCCGACCTGCACATATAATTTATTATAAATAATAAATTCAAAATAAATGTTCTGCTCATCGGATTAAGATATATTTTATATGGATTTTACACCTATCCGAAAGAGGAATCCAACAAAAATATCAGTATCTTAATCTGAGCATCACAACATGGAGTTTGGATCTAGTTGTCCAATTTTAATAGTGTTCCTATCATAAACTTCAAATCCTGGAGGTCGTTCTACGTACACTTCTTCTTACAGCAAACCATTTAAGAAAGCGACCTTCGCATCCATTTGATGGAGAGTCTATCCCTGACTTGCAGCAAGGGCTACTATCGAACAAATGGTTGTATATCGGGCCACAGCAAAAAATATATCATCATAATCTTCTCCCTTGTTGTGAGAGAATCCAGGGACTATGAACATTGCCTTGTATTTTTCGATGCTTCCATTAGCCCCATGCATGATCTTATAGAGCCATTTGGAGGTTACCACAGATCTTTGTTAGTTTTTGTAGCATCGGATGTGCTCTAGCCTTGAAATTTTGTGGAGAGGGTAGAGTGCATGAGATCTCTAAAACCCAGAAATCGTTTCTGGGAATTCCACCTAGAGACGACTTAATTAGATTATTAGTTAGTTTTTAAATATGATTATTAGGGAATATGATTAATTAATCAGAATTAATTAGGTCATGGTGTTGTTGCTCAGATTGTACAGGCACGGTGCGACAACGACTCAGGGCGAGGGTTGTCGCTCTGATCCCTGCCCACTCTGTTCTAGCTGTCTCCCAACAACAGACTATGGGGGGTAGTCCCTATGGAAGATAGAAATAAAAGACAAGTTGTAAACCAATGAGTCCGGGACACACGATTGAATGAACTAGCCACTTGGTTGATTTAGCAAGCTTTAGAGATTAGATTTAATTATCAATGAGACCAATTCTTTATGGAGTCAACTTGCTTTATATCAATTAAGGACCAAATGACTGGATGAACAACCGCTATTTGAATGCTTAACTAACCTATATGCTATGTAAATCCTAAGACTTAGGTGAAATGAAAGAACTTGGTTACTTTTAATTATATGCCTGTTCTAGATGGTTCTTTCCTCTTAACTATTTTGGAACTAGTTTCTAAAGTAGGTTGTGGGATAGAAGCCAATGGGAAGAAAACAGAGGATGGATTAATGATACCTCCCCATGTGTTCTAACCACCCGATGCCTCCAGCGTTGTAGAGACTATGGCTCTGACAATTGCAAGGTCACCATGTTAACCACTATAGAAGTGCTAGGCTCCTCAAGCTAGGTGAGAAAGGTTGTCATAAATGTCTATCAACCAAGTATTAGATGCAAGAATATTCCTAGAATGATATGCAAGGATTATGACCAAGTCTTGAGTTAAGATTGTTTATGTGATTCAAGTACTTGATGTTGATTATCTTATAACAAAAGTACTTGACAATATATTGAAAAACAATCTTAAACAAGACCAAGTGCTCAATGATACAAGTGCAAACAACCAACAAGAGATCTTCTTACAATAATTCCACAAAGATATTAACCAACAAGTGATGACAATGATAACAATTTAGGAAACTTAGAGCACTTATCTAATTAGCCAGTGAGTTCCAATACAAGATGCCAATGACTAAAATTAAGCTCAAATCACTTCAACCATGAATGATTTTGAATTGTAAAATTTCCTTACCCAATTTTAGAGACTTATGTGTGATTTATTATTGCTGCAACTTTGTATTCAGAGGTCTGCAAATTTTATATCAGCAGTCAAGAAGTGCTGCAAGATGCCAAAGATAAGCTAGAAAATCAGTGCATTTAACTTCCAATGATATTCACTTGATTATAGGACTGCTTAGACACTATAGATCAGATTTATTATGCTCAGATTGGATTTCAAATGATGTATATCAGACCTGTAACAACTCAGAAAATCAATGATTCAATCGTTAATAAACCAACAAGGTGCCTAAATATTAATGCCAAATAAGCTCCAATGATTAGCTAATCAATTTGAGTGATTTTTAGATGATCTATAGCAATTTTTATGATTCTTATTTAGTTTATATAACTGCATAAATGGCTGTAGCAAACATATCAGATCTGAAACTTATATGCAATCAATTTAGCCACAAGATTAATGTTCAATGCCTTAAATGACTTGTTAATAAATTTAGGCTTATTTTATTTGTGTTTATGCCCCGAATATACTGTTGTAACAATTATATCAGACCTGGAACTTTCAGATTAGACCTTGAAAATTATATGACAGCCAACATAAAACAATCAAATTGATAGAACAAACCCTTGTAATTTATTTTGATGTCTCGTATGAGTTATTAGCTAAATGTGTGGATTCTTTAGGCTTGTATTATGATGATTATGCCACTATTATATCAATATATCAGATCTGATATAAACTATGTAGTCAACTAAAATGAGAGATGAAGGCAATAAAAGAAAACCCCAAGGCCTAATGGCCAATGCCAAGTTTGGAGATGTGAGAGAAATCACTCCTCAATACCTGCACTCACAAAATGTTAGCTCAAAATCCAAAGATCAGACCTTTATTACTGTTGCAATCACAGATTATTAGAGATTAAATGCCAGTCCCTTGAAAAAACCATTGTTTGCAATGAGATCTAGCCCTTGTAGGGCTTACGACCTTCTTAATGCTTGCAAAATAGGTCCCAAACAGTAGCCTTTTAGGTTGGATAAGGGCTAGGGCCTTCAAAAAATGGGTTTCTTCCTCGAGTTGAAAATAAACAACTTGCAAATTTGGACTCAAAAACCCTAGAAGTCTAGGGTTTTTAAGGGTTGGAAACTTCAAAAGTTTACTCCTTTCTTTGATCCCTTGAGAGATTTCTCCTGTACAAATAAAAATAAATTTTCCCAAAAAAACCTAATATATACAAAATAAAATAAAAACCCCAAGAAATTATATACATGAAAATATTAAAATGCAAAGGGTTAGTGAAATTATTTGCATGATAGAAAATACAAGGTGAAAAGTTAGTATATATAGACACAAATTAGAGAAACTATTTTCAAATTTTGAATGTGGGATAAAAACTTTACAAGTAAAAATTATTTACAAAATAAAATAAATCTAAAGAATATTTATAGATATGCTAAAATCCCCAAAACATAAAATTTAAAATAAAACCCCAAACCCAAATAGGTGCAAAACAAGGGTTAGAAAATTTTATTTACAAAAATTATTCTACAAAAAATAATTTATGAGTTATAGACAAATATACAATGCTTGGAAATAAATATTTTTGAGTAAACAATTTTTTAACTAATGAGTAATGACCATAGATCAGATGTGTTTCGAAATTTATGGTATTGCCCACAGTCTTAGCGAAGTAAGGAAACCAAACAAAATTCTCGGAGCCCAAACAAGGTCGACTCTCCAAAGTCTATGAACTTGGAGCCCAAGGGCGGGGGAACCTGCAAACTCTATATATTTTCTTCAGAAAAGCTTGTTAGACATATGTCGAATCAGATCACCTAAGATAGACTCAAAATCTACCAATAGAATGTTCTTATCACCATCTAATGAATAAACAAACTTTAAAATTTTAAGCACAATGTAGGAAAGCACATACTTAGCACATACCATAGATCATCGGACAAAGAACACCATGAACTGAACCCCAAAGTATTTTATTATGATATTTCAAATGTTCCCAGCAGATCAGTGGAACAAAACCAGCATTACAAAATTACATAGACTAGAGTCAGAGCTTTCATCATGACTTGAGAAGCAAATGATTTCTAATTTATAGATAAATCCTCCAAGTGGAAAATAACAGTTAGTTGGCTTGATCTCCATCAATAATCTTGACCATTGATAAATATTTGATCATCTTCTAATTTTTGCTATCGAAAATATTTATTTTTGAGGAAATTTCGAATTTATCATAAAACCCATTTCTTATTAATCCAAAAATTAATTTTTTGGATTAATTTCTTCAAAATTTTGACTTTGACTTAACCACCAAGGTCCAAGGGCCTAATTTTTCTTAAAAAATCCATTTTTTCCTTGGTGGGGGACCTCAAAAAATCAACTTCTTTTTGACCCACAAAGTTTTTGGTAATTTTCCACTTGGAGAAATTGATTTCTCTAAAATTTATTTTTTGACTCTAAATTAATTAATTTTCTGGCTTAGGATTTAATTTTATTTTTTCCAGAAAAATTAATTAATTGTCTCACGAGGGGATTATGTAATATCCCCAAAGAGAAATAACCAGTAATACACAGAAATATGCCAGACAGATATATAAAACAAAATGCCGTAACCAGATCATGGAACAAGTACACATAGAATGCCAGAACACTAAGCCATTTTATTAATCTGAGAATACATATATAGGGGTACAAGATAATCAGAATGAGTGCACCTATCCTTGCCCTAGGCAAGTGGAGACCCTCTCAGAACAAATAATGGTTGCAAATAGGGACAGCGTCCTAGCTGGCTGAAGAAACTGCTATGAAGAACTGCTGCTGCAATGCACTGGAACTATGAGCTGAAGACTGGAAAGGTAGCTGATCTAAATCCTCCAGACAACCCCAGAAAATATGAAGCTGATGCTCCACCGCTGAAGATCTACCAATCAAACCCTCACCAGTGAAAACGTTGTCTCTGCTAGTGACAGCGCAGAAGACAGATGAAACGCTGGCAAGAAGGGGTGTATCCAACCACAAACCCTCCAGATGAGATAACCAACTCCTCAGGGCTGGAAACACTGAAAAACGCTGCCAAAACCCCACACAAAGACCCTGCTCATCAGATCTGCGTCCTCCCTGACTGGATCTGCGTCCTCTCTGCCCAGATCTGCGTCCTCTCTGCCTGGATCTACTGGATCTGAGTCCTCCCTATCCAGATCTGCGTACTATCTCTCCAGATCTGCGTCCTCCAGGGCTAGATCTGCTGGATCTGCGTCCTCCCTGTCCAGACCTGAGGCTCTCCTACCTGGATCTGCTGGATCTGCGTCCTCCCTACCCAGATCTGCTCCTATCTCTCCAGATCTGCGTCCTATCTCTCTGGATCTGTGCAGTCTCAAGAAGGGGGTATCTCCTCTGCCAAATCTCCACCAGAAACTACTGCAAATTACCACTGAAACTGAAGGATGATGCTCAGAAAATAACCTTACCAGGGCAGGCACTCGAAGTCCCCCGAGGCTAAGGGTGAGATCTCCAACCGGAGACACTCAGTTTGCACTAAACAGTGCTGCAGACCGACTAAACAACCGGCGTGCTGAAGTAGACAGAAGTCTAGCTCTCAATATCAATATCAAATCAACCATGCCAAATGAAGTGGAAACCCCTCCTTTTATAGTGCTAAACTCCCTCCAAAACCTTAACTGCGTCCTTCACCCTCCTTGGCTTGCGCAGTTACCCTTGGGTCAGCGTGAGGCCTCCCCTCATACACGTGTGGACCCCCAAGGCCACCCCTTTAAGTTACAACGTCAATCAACTAGGAAAGCACTTTATTTTATAAAGTGAGATGACCCCTCTTATTTCTCACTTTATTTATTATTTTTAGCTAAAGCGGCAAAATTAAACAAAAATGAAATATTCCAATTAGCAATGCTAATTAGGAATATTACAGATTAATTACTTTTCCACCCTTAAATATTTTAGCCATGGTGTCTAAGTATGAGGGACCATCTACTAAAATATTTTTTTACATAAGATTTTACAAATTCAACCCTCAAAGGGGGAATAACCATTCGTTATAGACCCTGAAAATAATTACCCAATTCTGCGACATAATATGATCTAGTAGACCAAGTGATTTGTAATAAAATAATTTAGACAAATAGCTTAAATTATTCCCAAATCACTTTTACAACAGATTCAACTAAGAACACTAGGACTCACCTAAGACTTCGACAATAAATTTCACCCTAACTTTGGGGTTTAAGCTGGAGGGAAAAAACTCTTTTGATTAGTTGTGTTTAGAAACACAGATAATCAGTGAGGTTAAAAAAACTCCTAGGATGAAATTCATCGCCAAAATCACAGGCTTACTTAGGTTGGTACATAATTACACGGTCGTACTAGCATCATTCACATTACAACTTGCAAAATTTGGGTTTACAATGACATGACAGATAGCTGGTTGATGATTCTGAACTTTGAAAAATTTTGTACAACTGCTTCCTTGGAGTTGTGACAAAATAGGTGAAACATATGACACCATATGGGGACATGTTGCTTCATCGAAGTGACATGAAAATCCAGAATCCTGTATCCAAGAAAACATAAGTCCATCAAATAGATATCCGTTCATAATCAAAATCATCATGCATATATAGAATATCTGCTGGAATAGCGAAAATCTACTTTAACAAACTGAAATTCAAAGACGCATAACATAAGTGCATAAAAAAAAATTAATGAATGACATAAATGAAAGGGAGTAGGGTTAGAGATACTATAGAAAGATAGCTTGTGGCATCAAATGTCTTCAAAAGAGTGCATATTGAGCATTTGCCGACTTTGTGGCATGTCCATGGGTTGTTTTTCTGATGTGCCATGTTGAATTCTGAAAATCCTAGGACTTTGACTTATTCGAATATCGAGTTGCTCCCAGCCATCAGATGCATCAAACTTATTCTTATTTATGTTCCCATTTCTTTCATATGGGGCAGACCGTGGAATTTTAGGGCTTTCTTTTCCTTTGTTTCTTCTTGGCAGATCGTGACGCTGGTGATGATGTGGTTAACGTAGACCTGCTTGCCTGGTGGGATGGAATGCCCAAGACTTTTGTGACCTGCCTCCCTTCATTCTGCATCTGAATAGGATATGTAACTGCCTCATGTGACTCACAACAAGATGGGTTCTGAATCAGCTGATTGGAAAGATTGTGATTTGTTGAAAGTTCTGGATTAGGCTGCAACTTTTGTAATTTTTCCATTTCTTCCAACCTCCTCTGCATGGAACTCATTTCCTTGGCATGTATTACTATTAATTTTGCTTGATTGATTATTGTCTTCTCGAATGAGTCTCGAAGAGTGAAATGCTTAGCTTCCAAGGCCTTCATTTCCTGTGTGTGATTGTGCTCCATGGTATTTATCTTGTTAGAGTAGTCAACCTCCATGGCACTGATTACCTGTAATTTGCTTTCTTCCATTGTTCTTATTTGTTGTGCGTGATCATCCTTCATGGTCTCTATCATGTTTTGAAAATTGATGCTTTGATTATACTGAGCAACTTCCATAGCCTGTAACCTGTTCTCCATGGAACTCATTTCTCTGGTGTGATTTGCTATTAATCTTGCTTGACTAGATTGCATGTCTTTGATCATTTGAGTTAATTCCTTAACAAGATGCTTATCCTGATCCTATATAGGCAAGAAATGTGATTCTTCAATAACATTGTTAATTTGGCCACTTGTCCCTACAGTGCCACTACCCAAGATTCCTCTTGCAATAGCACAAGTAGATTCATCATGAAAACTTTCACAAGGACTGCAATATGGCCAAGATTGATCATTAATATTCTACAACTCATTCTCTTGAGACTCTATATGGTTAGGTGATTCTGCATGACAGTGACTTGATTGTTATGCTCAACTTGCATACTTTTAATGATTTGAGAAAGTTCTTTGACATGATCACTTTCCTTTTCTTTAGTTTCTCCCTCTTTAAAATTTGGAATCCCAAACTTCTTGGATGATTTCTTGTCCTTTTCTAATTTCTCAGCTAAAGTTTGAGCAACTCTTACATTAGCGGGTTTCTCGCGCATCAACTCATAAGAAGTGACAGTGTCAAATGCATCAATGTAATGGTCTAACAAAATCCTGTCAGGAGGTTTGTAATCTTGAGATAAATCTCTTACAATGCCATTGAACCTCCTATTAAATTCTTTAACAGTCTCATCTTCATTCATTTTCATACTATAAATGGCGCGAAGTAAATCCTTTTCATTCTTCTTATCTCCATATTAATTAATAAAGGCATTGATTGTAGCTTGTAGAGAATCAAAAGAATCATTAGGAAAATCATGAAACCAATCCATAGCATTATCTTCCTAGGAAAAGACAAAGAGCCGCATCTTAATGTCTTCATTATTATAGTTAGCATTGCTGCACCACTTTGTAATATTCCTTTTTCTGATATCCCTTATGACATGGTTAGGATGGACTTTCAGAGTTGGGGGCAGATAGGTCATAGGTGCAGGTTGGCGTTATTGGCGGGCCCTGGGGGCTTTTGGAGGGGTTTTGATGGGTTCTTATGAGGTCTGATGGTATTCGCTTGGTATATCCACCATCCACATAGTTTTCGTTTCGTTTCATTGCATTTCGACAACTTTTGGAAAATTGAGTTATTAATGGGCCTAACTTAATTAATTACGCTTAAGGTGGAATTTCAAGAGGAATTTTTGGCAGAACACCTTAGTGTAATAGCTCCTTGGAACCAGAACGAGAAGATCTACAGGATGGGATGGCTAGGAGTGATTTTCAATGACCTGAGGAGGCATGGTGGCCAATTGACCATTTCCCCGCATTAAAAAGAATACTTTAATTAAGGGAAATGTACTCAATGATTAAAATAATAATAAAATAAGAGCTTCTAGAGGAGTCCATCAAATCTATACAAATAGGAGGAAGGGCCATCAGAGAATATCTTGGATTTGATATTACTTCTTGTATGAGAGGTTGAGAGCTCGATTCTCTACTTCATGGGTAGCCCTAGGACGGAAACCCTCGGGTGTGCTAGTGGGTG
Source organism: Pinus albicaulis (assembly GCA_034641835.2). Classification (NCBI taxonomy): domain Eukaryota; kingdom Viridiplantae; phylum Streptophyta; class Pinopsida; order Pinales; family Pinaceae; genus Pinus; species Pinus albicaulis. The sequence continues at coordinate 1,076,026,129 of CM076575.1, read as the reverse complement.
TTGGATGAAAACCCAATACTCTTGAGGAGTTTTCACTAAAAAATCTCACAGTGCTTCAATGGAGTTTGGAGCAATCAGTTTTGTCGTAGCTGGTTTGCAACAGTCTTCTCAACGAGCCATCTACATCATTGCCAGATCCATTCATCAGTTGGGCCAGAGATCTTTTTCTGGGTTTTGCTCCGCTTGCTCAGGTTCCACTATTCTTCAATGTTGATGTACTATTTCCCGTGGATTAATAAAATGGCTCAGTGATTTTATCGACATCCATTGTGTATTATTTGCTGGCTATGTGTCTATTTACGTTTATTTTGTTGTTCAAGTTTATTTCTGGTATCTACTGTTAAAATCTCCATTAGGGATATTACACACTTAGCCACATAAAGATTACATTTCTTGAGATGATCATTAACATTAATTGCACCATTGCCTTGAAAAGAAGGTAAATTATCATAGTGTGAAAATTTCTTAATCTAAGAAACCCTATTGCAGTATCTTGATTTAATTCGCCTACTTGAATTAAGTTACAAGTTAATTTTTGAAAGATTCAGTAAATCAACGAAGTAAATACAACTAGCAGCTTACACATATAGATCAATTACTGAAAAGCACACTCATATGACAAAGTGACACATACTTTTCGGACCAATGTCCCTGGAAAAACCCAATGCAGGAAAACCGGTGTAGCTAGCTCTAGAGGTTTTATTATTATGCAAAATCTGATTACAACATTTCTGGGCACCAGAATTGGTTGGCCCTACAGAGAAAAAATGCGGCCACAATACCTCTACCCTCAGAGATAGAAAATATGGCTGATTCACACCCTCAAACAGGATTTACAGAACTCGAGCCCTTTCTGGCCCACCGAAAACCCCAACGCTGCTCCTCAGCCCTCTGCGTTAGCCTTCCTGGCCTGCGTCAACCTTCGCGTGCTCTGGAAGCGCTTGCGTCGCCCCTGAAGGGCTTACACTGCCCCTGCGCTGCGCTGACTGGGCCTGCGTTAGCCTTGCGTGGCTCTCGCTGCCTCTGCACTACCTCTGCGTGGCGTTTGTTGGATTGCGTAGCACTTGGCTGCCTTTGCGCTGCTCTGGTATGTTGCCTCTCTGCCGCTGTTGTACATCTAGCCTGGGATCAAACCATCCCCTTGCCAATACTGCCCCTCACCACACTGCAACAACTTCTGAAATTCTTAGCAAACCACGCCCTAGAATCTCATCTTAGCTTCAGTGCTCCACCAATGTGTGTGTTCTCCAATTGACCCCAAACTCTTCTCTTATACTTTTCTCGTTGAAACATCAACGACCGTTATCTAATCTCTAATCGACGGCTAAGATTAGAAGTTGCTTGATCTACGTCACTTAAGTCACTCTCATCACGTGTTTAATTTAATTCACTTTAATCATTTAATTTTCCTAAGTTAGACTTAGGGTCCTAAATTAAAAATATTAATTATTTGAATATCTCTTAAACCTGATGGAATTCTTCTAAACTCTTTCTGGGTCTTGGAGATCTCATGTACTCCAACTCCTCCACAAAATTTGGGTGCTAGAGCACATCCGATGCTACCCCAAAATATTAACACTCCCTCTTAGTGAGGAATGTGCTCTAGCAATACACTTCACCTCGAAGTATTGCTTTGATCTCTGGCATCGGTCTCCGTGCTGATGCTTGGCCTGCTGCCCTTCATCATTGTGTTGTTGCTGTTGTCTGTACTACTGCCCATGACTCTGCCACCGTCACTGCTACATCGGTACTACAGCTTCCTCTCGAATCGTTGCATCGTGCTTCCAACTGTTGCATTGCAACTCAGTTGTTGAGAGTAGGAAACTGAAGGACCCATGCCCAATGACAGACAAGTCAGTTGGGCTGCATCTCATCAGTGAAGCTGCATAGGTTGCTGCTTTGCATTGTCATCATGAAGCCATTGCGCTGCTACAGCACTGCACTGCGTAAGCATGCCTCCTTTATGTTGTTGAAGTCCCATCAGCCCCTCTGCGCTGCTGCCCCTACGCTGCTGCTGCCTCTTCACTACGCTGCTCCCTCTACAGCGTCCCAACCTCTGCCTCTGCTTTGTCCGTAATCCTATGCACCAATTCCTCCAGTCATTCCTGCTACTGTCTTAAGGCTCCTATAGCACAGATGTGATCCAAGAGTTGGGTTACTCAAGGATCTCGCCATCACTCTGTAGTTGCTCTATAGATCAATGTCACCCCACCTTCGTGGTTCATGACTACTCATGGCTACGTCATCGTCAGAACCATCGTCTTATTTAGCTGCCGCAACCTTGGAACTAGAAGCTTCCTTGTCCTTCTTCCTTAGAGGACAATTACTGGCGAAGTATCCAAGTTCATCACATTGGAAACATTTGATCTTAGATAGATCATGCTTATTTTTCCCTTGCTGCTTCTTAGATGCCAGGGTTGAATCTTCCTCTTCCTCCTTCTTCACCTTGATTGATCCGGTGTTGGTTTGTCTCTTGGTCATTCAACGGATTTCCTCTTGTCGGAGGATAGTCCACATATCGTCCCAGTTTGGTGTGAAAATTTCTAAATCTTACACTTTATGTAGAAACTTTTACTGTTAATCTGGTTATGCTCCTCCTACTTAGATAAGTTATTAACTGAATAAATTCAAGTTAAAATCGAAGCAAAACACAACATATATTCACCAATTCAGATCTGGAACAAGTTCATGCACACATAGACAAAGTGACAAATATTTTTTGGACAAATAGTCCTTAGAAAAACCCAATGCGGGAAAACCGATCTTCTGGCTGCTGGAGGGTTTTATTATTAAGAATTTTCTGAATACAACAAATCTGGGTTCCAGATCTGGAAAACCCGACAGAGAAATAATAGTTCTACAGCTCATAGGCTGATCTAGGGCCAAATGATGACTGATCCACACCCTCAAATGGGATTTACAGAACTCAGCCAAGATTAGGGCCTAGAAACCCTAGCACTGCCCCGGAAAGCCTCTGCATTAGCCTATGAAGCCTTTACGTCACTCAGCACTGCTCCGGAAAGGGTTGCGTTACCCCAAACTGGGTGACGCAGTCCTTACGTTGCCCCTTAAGGTCTCTGCGTAACCCCTGAGGGCTTCCTACAGAAAATCACGCTGTCCTTGAGGGAGTGCACAACACCTATGTAGCACAGTTGTTGCCCTGCTTGTTGCTGCTCTCCTACTTCTCTGCGCTGCCTCTTTGAGCTAATCTCTGCCTCTTGTTGATTCTAGACCCTGGGATCAGATCATCCCCTTGGCCTAAATTTCCCTCTCTGCAACTGAAACACTTCTGAAAATTCTTAGCAAACCCGCCCTAGAATCTCATCTTAGCTTTAGTACTCTGCCTCTGTGTGTCTTTACAAATGACCACAAGCCTTTCCATTATACTTTTCTCCTTGGGAAACCAACGACTATGATCAGATCTTGAATCAATGGCTAAGATTAAAGGAAAGCTTGATCCGTGTGACTTAAGACAATTTCATCACATGTTTAATTAAATTCACTTTAATTGTTTAAGTTCCCTAAGTTTTAACTTAGGAAATACATTAAAATAACTAGTTAATTTAATATCTCCTAAACCAGATGAATTTTCCCAAATCAATTTTTGGGTCTTGTAGATCAAGTGTACTCTAGTCCCTCGACAAAATTTGGGATCTAGAGTACAACTGATGCTACCCCAAATACACAAAATCTCAACACTCCCTCTTAGCATCAAGGTTGTGCTCTAGCAATACATCACACTATGCATTACAAGACTTTGAGTACTGGTTTTGTGCTGCTGAAGCTTGGCCTGCTGCCACTCAACTTTGCACTGCTGCTACCATTCTGTACTGCTGCCCATGACACTGCCACTTCCACTGCAACCTTTGTACTGCAACTCCCTCTCAATATGTTGCATCTCTGCTGCTCATAGCATTGCCACTGCTGATCTGCTGCACTCCAACTTCAGTTGTTTAGAGAAACAACTGAATCTCCTGTCCAATCTTTGACAGACAAGTCAGATGGGTTACATCCTCATCACTGAAGCTCCATAGGCTACAAATCTGTGCTGGCATCTGAAGGATGATGCACATCTACAACTCTGCACTATGTAAGCAAACTCCCTCTGCACTACTGAAGTCACATCAGCCCCTTGTGCTGAAATATCTCACGCTGTTGTTGCACTGCGTTGTCCCTCTGAAGCCTTCCACGCTGCTATAGCTCTGCACTGCGTAAGCAGCTCTGCTCTACGCTGCTGAAGTCACATCAGCCTCTGCGCTGCTGCTGCTCTGCTCTTCGCTGCTCCTCCCAGTCTTCAGATCTGGCTCTGCTTCATCCGTGATCTATGCACCCACTGCTCCACTTGTCTCGCTATTGTCTTAAGGCTGCTGTAGCTCGCATGTGATCCAAGAGATGACCTGCTCAGGGATCCCGCCTCTATACTATGTAGCTCCTCTACATATCCATGTCGCCCCACTTTCGTGGTTCATGAGCGCTCATGGCTGCATCATCTTCTGACCCATTATCTGCCACAGCAGCCTTGGAAGAAGAAGCTTCCTCGTCCTTTTTCTTCTGAGGACAATTGCTGGAAAAATGTCCAATTTCACCACACTGGAAGCACCTGATCTTTGACAGATCCTTCTTCTTCTTTCCTTGCCGCCTCTTTGATGCCAAGGCTGCATTTTCTTCATCTTCCTTCTTCACTTTGCTCAATCCAGAGCTGTGCTGCTTCTTGGTGAATCTGCGGAGTTCTTCTTGACGCAGAATTGACCACAAGCTGTCCCAATCTGGGAGGCCCGTGCTGCCCAAGACACTTTGGACAAAGGTTTCCCACTCATCTGTGACTTCATTAAGGGCAGTCCTGACTATCACATCGTCTTCCACCTTAGCACCCGTTGTAGTCAATCGATCTCTGATTGACTGCAATCTGAAGAGAAAATGCTCCATGTCTTCTCCCGTGGTCATCCTGAATGACCTCATATGTGTCTCCAATAGCATCTTCCTTTGGACAGATTTTCCCTCATATAGGGAGATTGAGGCCTTCTACATCTCATTAGCTGTCTTCTTCTCAGCTAAGTGTGCTACAATATGGTCCTTAATTCCATCCATGATCAGTCGCTTGGCATGCCCAGCAGCTTCCTTATGCTTCCGAAGGAGATCTAGATCGGTCGGTGTGGCCAGAGTTTGCTCTGCATGGTCTCTAAGACTGTATGCCTCAAGGACTATCAGGATCCTTGCCTTCCAAACTGAAAAGTTTGAGAGGCCATCCAGTCTGTCCTGATCACGTAGTCCATGAGGAGCCATCTTCTCAGAAATGTGTCGGAACTTCCCTTTCTCTTTGCTAGAGAACTGGATCTAAGGCCCTTGGTGAAACAAGCACCTTCTGCTCCCTCTGACAATTGATTTCCCTCCTTGGAAATCTGCCAAATCAATAATGATTCAGCTCTCTTTGATCCTCTGATCAAATTGCAAGGTTCTTTGGCTAGAAACTCTCTGAGAAGATGATTTCCTCCCTCTCTTTGTCACTTGTGCTTAGGCTAAAAATCTGAAAACTTCAGAAATTTAACTCCACCAACACCTTCTGAATTTCTGCAGCTAATCTTCAGTCTTTTCTGGATTTGATAGATTCAGATCTGCATCACACTGGCAGGCTTCAGACTAATCCAACGCTGTTTCTGAGCTGCCTCTGCGTAGTAATTGTGTGGGCTTGCTAGGAGACAGTGTTAGATTGCATCACCCTTCCCTCTGCGTGAATCTGCCTCTGAAAACTGCGTTGTCCCTTCAGATTTGCGTTTCTGCTGCTTTTCCATGTGCTTTTTGCAGCTAGAACCTTCAACGTCTTGTTGGTGACCCTCCTAGATCTGCAATTGCTCTAATACCATGTGAAAATTTCTGAATCTTACACTTAATGCAAAAACTTTTACTGTTAATCTGGTTATGCTCCTCCTACTTAGATAAGTTATTAACTGAATAAATTAAAGTTAAAATCGAAGCAAAACACATAACAGATCTTCACCAATCCAGATCTAGAACAAGTTCATGCACACATAAACAAAGTGACAGATATTTTCTGGACAAATAGTCCCCAAAAAAACCCAATGCGGGAAAACTGGTATTCTGGCTGCTAGAGGGTTTTATTATTAAGAATTTTTTGAATACAACAAATTTGGGTTCTAGATTTGGAAAACCCGACAAAGATAATATATCTACAACTCACTGGCTAATCTAGGGCCAAAATAATGATTGATCCACACCCTTAAACGGGATTTACAGAACTCAGCCAAGATTAGGGCGTAGAAACCCAGCGCTGCCTCGGAAAGCCTCTGCGTCAGCCTCTGAAGCCTCTGCATCCCTTAGTGTTGCTCCGGAAAGAGTCTGGGGTAACGCAATCCTTACGCTGCCCCTTAGGGTCTCTGCTTAACCCCTGAGGGCTTCATGCAGAAAATCACGCTGTCCTTGAGGGACTGCACAGCACCTGCATAGCACAGTTGCTGCCCTTCCTGCTGCTGCTCTCTTGCTTCTCTGTGCTGCCTCTCTGAGTTGATCTCTGCCTCTTGCTGATTCTAGACCCTGGGATCAGATCATCCTCTTGGCCTAAATTCCTCTCTTTGCAGCTGAAACACTTCTGAGAATTCGTAGCAAACCTGCTCTAAAATCTCAGCTTAGCTTCAATGCTCTACCTCTGTGTGTCTTTACAAATGACCCCAAGCCTTTCCTTTCTACTTTTCTCGTTGGGAAACCAATGACCATGATCAGATCTTGAATCAATGGCTAAGATTAAAAGAAAGCTTGATCCGTGTGACTTAAGACAATTTCATCACATGTTTAATTAAATTCACTTTAATTATTTAAGTTCTCTAAGTTTTAACTTAGGAAATACATTAAAATAATTAATTAATTTAATATTTCCTAAACAAGATGAAATTTCCCAAATCAATTTCTGGGTCTTGTAGATCAAGTGCACTCTAGTCCCTCCACAAAATTTGGGAGCTAGAGCACAACTGATGCTACCCCAAATACAAAAAATCTCAACATTTGGAAGGTCTTGTCTGCCCAAGATGCTTTGGACAAACATTTCCCAATCCTTTGTGACTCCATTTAGAGCAGTCCTCACCATGACATCAGTCCTCACCTTGACCCTCATGGCAATTGGCTGATCTCGAATCGCTTGCAACTTGAATAGGAATGGATAGATTTCCTCTCCCCTGGTCATCTTAAACAACCTCATTTGGTTCTCCAAAAGCATCTTCTTCTGGACGGATTTTCCTTGATATAATGTAGTTAAAGCTTTCCACATCTCATTAGCCGTCTTCTTCTCAGCTATGTGTGGTACCACATGATCCTTAACCCCGTCCATGATGAAGTGCTTGGCTTGTGCCGTTGCTTCATTATGATTTGCGAGAAGAATAACATCGGTTGGTGTAGCCAAGACGCTCTCTACATGCTCTCATAAGCCGTATGCCTCCAGGACTATCAGAATTCTGGCCTTCCAGATAGCAAAGTTGGACAGGCTGTCCAACCTATCTTGATCACGCAGTTCGTGTGGCGCCATCTGCTCAGAAATAATCTGTCGGAACAGATCCTCCTCTCCCCGCTTTTGTTGCTACCCTCAATAGAAACTCGGATCTAGGGTCCTTGGCGAGAAAGGCACCCTCTGCTCCCTCTGACAACTGATTTCCTCCCTCAGAAACATGCCAAATCCTACGAATCACCTCTGTCCAATCACCCTACGATCGATCCTCAGATTTCTTTGGCAAAAATCAGTTGAGCAGTTGTTCTCCTCCAGCTCTTTGTCAACTTAGCTTAGGCACGATTCCGCACTGGCAGAATCTCCACCCCGTCAGCAACTACTGAAAATCTGAAGCCTCGCTTCCGGACCACGTCAAATCTGCACAACACTCGAAACTGGACCGCTTCACCCAGTTGGCCTCTGCGTGAGAAAATTGGCTCAGCATTGCCTTTGCACAACGCAGGCTGCTCCTGCGTCCCTATGGAAGGCATTGCGCTGTCTCTGCGTCACCCAGCTGGGACTGCATCAGCCCCTGTATGGCCTCTGCTAGGACTGCGTCCAACTGGTGCTGCGTTTCCCTCTCCGAATTCTCTGTCGCTTCAGCTGCTCTCTGCTACTTCAGCTGCTCTCTGCAGCACAAATTTCTTCAGCCAATTTGCTGGAGATCCAGCTTGATCTGCAATCTCTTTGATACCATGTGAAAATTTCTTAATCTAAGATACCCTACTGTAGTATCCTGATATACTTCTCCTATTGAATTAAGTTACAAGTTAATTTATGAAAGATTCATTAAATCAACAAAGTAAATACAACTAGCAGCCTACACATACAGATCAATTACTGAATAGCACGCTCATATGACAAAGTGACACAGATTTTTCGGACCAATGTCCCCGAAAAAACCCAATGCGGAAAAACCGGTGCTGCTAGCTCTGGAGGGTTTTATTATTATGCAGAATCTGAGTACAACATTTCTAAGCACCAGACTTGGTTGGCCCTACAGAGAAAAAATACAACAACAATACCTCTATTCTCGGAGACATAAAATATGGTTGATTCACACCCTCAAACGGAATTTACAAAACTTGATCCTTTTCCGGCCTACTAGAAACCCTAGCGCTGCTCCTCAGCCCTCTGCGTTAGCCTCTGCGCTGCTCTGGAAGAGCCTGCGTCACCCCTGAAGGGCTTAAGCTGCCCCTGCGATGCATTGATTGGGCTTGCGTCAGCCCTGTGTGGCTCCTGCTGCCTTTGCGTGGCCTCGGCTGGACTGCGTAGCACTTGGCTGCTCTGGTATGTTGCCTCTCTGTCGCTGTTGTACCCTTGGCCTGGGATCAAACCATCCCCTTTCCAATACTGCCCCTTGCCGAACTGCAAGTGCTTATGAAATTCTTAGCAAACCACACCCTAGAATTTCAGCTTTGTTTCAATGCTCTGCCAATGTGTGTGTTCTCCAACTAACCCCAAGCCCTTCTCTTATACTTTTCACGTTGAAACATCAACGTCCATGATCTAATCTCTAATTGGCGGCTAAGATTAGAAGCTGCTCGATCCGCATCACTTAAGTCATTCTCATCACATGTTTAATTTAATTCACTTTAATATTTTAATTTTCCTAAGTTAGACTTAGGGTCCTTAATTAAAAAGATTAATTATTCGAATATCTCTTAAACGTGATGGAATTCTTGTAAACGCTTTCTGGGTCTTGGAGAGCTCATGTACTCCAGCTCCTCCACAAAATTTGGGAGCTAGAGCACATCCAATGCTACCCTGAAATCTCAACACATAGTGGCCCATCTAGCCACATCTGAAGCACTTGACCTTAGAAGCATCACACTTCGGTTTCCGATGCGCCTACTGTCCCTTCGATGCAAGGGTTGCGTTCTCCTCTTCCTCCACGAATTTCGATCCGCTTCCACTGCTCCCATCAAGTTTGCACTTGACGAGGCCTCCCCACAGCTCTTTCTCCTGAAAATCTGCGCACCACTGCTCCCAACTAGGTAATGCTGCCCAACCCAGTATGCTCTGGACAAACCCCTGCCACTCCTTCGTGACACAGTTAAGGGCCATACATACCATGGTTGCAGCTGTAGGTGTAGCACCTATTGCCGACAGCTGATCTCGAACCTCCTGAAACTGCATGAGGTATGAAGCCATGTGCTCCCTTTTTCGCTTCTGGATCATATGGAGATTCTGCTCCAAGTACAACTTCTGCTGCTCAGAAAATCCCTCATATATTTCATGCAAAGCTACCCACATCTCTCTGGAAGTATTCTTGCCAGCCAAAAGTGAGACCATGTGGTCCTTGACACCATCAAGGAGAAACCTCTTCGCCTTCACCATACCATCCTTTTACTTCTTGTTTTGATCCAGATATGTAGGTACAGCTACCACGTTCTCCACGAACGCCTTCAGATCATATTCATCTAGAAGGAACATAGCTTGTTCCTTCCAAATCATATAGTTGGAGGAGCCCTCCAACCGATCTTGATCACGAAGTTCGTGAGATGCCATCTCCGTCGAAAAATTGTCGAATCTGCTCCCTCTTTCTCCCTACTGCGCAACACCTGGCAGGCTTACGCACTCCCTGTTGGAGTTGTAAGTTTTGTTGCTCCTCTACTGCTCAGTACCTAAGAAATGCTGACTTCCTCGGCTAGGAAATCAATGAGGAAGAATTCCCCAAATATGTGCTCTGACTCCTTCTGACACTTTTCTGCCCAACAACAGCTTTAGAAAATTGTGTCCATCTGTTTTCTACGTGGAGGCTCTGCGCTGCACCCCCTGCCACAACAGGATCTCAAATATGGAAGCCCTTCTCTCCATTGACTCACTCAGAGAGAGACTGCCACGAAAATATTAGCCCTTCTGGCTAGAACTGCACAATCATTCAATGGATTCGTTCTGTTGCATTGTAGGAAAAACAACCTTCACTTCAGAAATCAAATCTTTCCTTCCTGTTTCACATCAATGCTCCGACACCATGTGAAAATTCCTAGTTCTAGACAGATCTAATGAATCTTACTACAACCATCCAAATTACTTCATCTATTATGTAATTTACTTTACACAATTATTTCTGAATACATTCATAAAATAATGAAGGAATCACTGAAGCAACCTACACTACAATAATTATGATTCTAAAACAAGGAAATCATTCACACATATGACACCTTTATTTTGGACCAATTCCCAGGAAAAACCCAATGCGGGAAAACCGGTGCAACAAATTTGAGGGTTTTATTATTAAGCAGTAGCAATGTTTGAATCCATCTCTGAATATCCCTAGGGTAATTCAGTTACAGAGAGAAATACAGACAGAAGAATTTGTGAGGATTTACCTCATTCAATCATTGAGTTTCCGCTGATCCGGATGAAGAAATACTTGCCCTGGGGAGGTTCTGCACAGTCCTAGCGCTGCAACTTGCAGCCTCTACATCACCCCCTTCTAGGCTTAGCGTTCAGCCCCAGCCAAGTTGTTTTGCCTCCTTGGACCCTGAGGAATAGCCTCTCTGTTCCACTTTCCGAATCTCGGCCTCCGTGTAATATTCCCAATTAGCAGCAGCTAATTGGCAATATTAATTTTGCTCAGATTTTTCCTTTCTAATGTTCAGTCATAAAATAAAGGGGTGATGGGACGCATAACCCAAACATAGGATAAAATAACTCCCTAAAGTCACTTAGACATATTTGGATTTCAGCATGGGGCTCAGGGGAGCCAAGTGATAGCGCAGGGAGAGGGACAACATGGAGTTGGTGTTGGCCAGGCAGCGTAGTGGTAGCGTGGGACAGGACATCGCAGTCTAATGGGGACAACGTAGCATGAGGGGACAACATAGTTGAGTGGGGCCCAAGGGAGAGCTAGGGTCTCAAGCATAAAAGGAATGAGAGGCTAGCTACTCACTCATTCTATTATGAATCTTCAGATTTTTTTCTATCAAACATTGAGAACGCTTACGCTGTTTAGCGAAGTCTAAAAGTGTTGTTCAGCACACTGGTGTCTCTGAGCGGAGATCCCAACATCAGCCTCCGAGGACTTCGATTACCGCTTAGGTGAGGAGCTTCACCATCGATTTTCAGATCAGAGAACACAAATCCTGTCCGAGGCACTGTTCAGGGACAACGTGTTTCAATTCTGATAGATAATGGGGCCACTCAAAACTTTATTGATGCCCAACTGGTAAAGAGGAGGGGCATACTGACAGAGAGCTTTGATGGCTTCTCAGTACTAGTGTCAGGTGCCAGAACTATGTAGTGTGCTAGATATGTCCCGACATTTGCAGTGACTATGGGGATCTACACTATGATAGATCATTTTTTTTTGGTCGGCATTCCAGACACCAACATGGTGCTGGGAGTGTAGTGGTTGATCACGCTGGGTAAGGTCACCACAGACTGGGAGACATTGGAGATGGAGTGGACGGCGAAGAAGAGTGGTTAGCATGTGATGATCAAAGGCATGCACACATATCCTCTGCAGACAGTTTCAGCACACCTGATGGAGGCAGACTTCTGGAAGGGAGACATATAGTGGGCAGTAGAACTGCGTATTTCATAGGCAGGGGCCACAGGGCAGGCAGTTCACCTAAATGTGCAGTCGATATTAGATAGGTACTCCACGATTTTTGGGGACATACCACCAGGGCAGCCACTGGACCAGGGGTTTGAGCATACCATTGAGTTGGAGCAGGGGATTCAGGCAATGATCACCACACCCTATAGGCACCCAAAAGCCTATAGGGATGAGATTGAGAGAGCCATTCATGAGCTTTTAGCACTGAGACACATTCGGCCCAGTACTAGCCCATTTGCTTCCTTTGATGTATTGGTGAAGAAGAAGGATGGCACACTGAGGATGTGCATCGACTACATGGCACTCAACAAAAAGACGATGAAGAATCAATATCTCATTCCTAGGATTGACGAGTTGATGGATGAGTTGAGGGGATTGAAATTCTTCTTCAAGATTGATCTGAGGTTGAGATACCATCAAATCCGAGTGAGGGAGCAGGATGTCCCCAGGACTGCTTTCAGGTGCCATTATGGCCACTTCGAGTTTTTAGTGATGCCCTTCGGGCTAACCAATGCATCGGCCACCTTTCAGTCTTGCATGAACCACATTTTTCGTGGTCAGTTGAGGAAGTTCGTGCTGGTGTTCTTTGATGATATCCTTATATACAGCGACACTTGGGAGGAGCACTTGCAGCACATTGAGGTTGTACTGCATATTTTGGAGGAGCAACATTTCTATGCTAATCTCTCCAAGTGCGAGTTTGCATTGACAGATATGCTCTATTTGGGGCATATCATTGGTGTGGATGGAGTGAGAGTCCACGAGGAGAAGATCCAGGCCATACAGGAATGGCTAGAGCCGAAGAGCGTGACAAAACTCTAGGTATTTGTAGGCATCTGCACCTACTACTGGAAGTTTGTCAAGGGATTTTCCCAACTTGCTGCACCCCTCACAGATCTCACCAAGAAAGGGGCATTCAACTTGACTGATACTGTGCAGGGAGTGTTTGACAGGCTCAAGGAGGTGATGAGTAGCTGCCCAGTGTTGGCTTTGCCGGATTTCATGCAGCCTTTCATTTTGGAGTGTGATGCTTCAGGAGAAGGGGTAGGCACAGTTTTGATGCAGGGAGGTCACCCCATAGCTTTCAAGAGTAGGAAGCTACTGCCACATGAGAGGTTGTATCTTATATACGACAAGGAGATGCTGGCCATTATGCATGCATTAGCCAAGTTCTGACAGTATCTGGTGGGCAACCGGTTTCGGGTGAGGACTGATCACAACAGCCTCTGATTATTCCTTGAGTAGAAACAGTTGTAGGAGAGGCAGCAGAAGTGGGTCAATAAGATCCAGGCTTATGACTTTGAAATTGAGTATGTCAAAGGGAAGAACAATGTAGTGGCGGATTCTCTATCATGCAAACCAACAACGTTGTCCTTGATGAGCATAGATACAGACTGAAGGGCTCAACTACTGGTGGAGTACTCCAAGGACTACTTTGCTTGTGAGGTGCTGGATGGTCAGATTATAGATGACACGTATAGGGTGATGGATGAGGTCATCTACTTCAGAGACAGGATCTTCTTGACTGGGGATTCTCAGCTCAAGGAGAAGATATTGCGTGCCTCCCATCATTCACCATTATCGGGCCATCAGGGATTCATGAAGACTTACAGGGATATTAGGGAGAGGTTCCCTTGGAGAGGCCTCAAAGAGGACGTACTTCGGCATGTCAGGGAGTGTGAGGTGTGTCAGAGGAACAAGGGGGAGATGAGCCACCCAACCGGATTACTATAGCCGCTTCCCATTCCGGAAGGAAAGTGGGAAAGCATCTCTATGGATTTCATTACTGAGTTGCCCATGGTGTAGGGCAAGGATTGCATCTTTGTGGTCGTTGATCGACTAACTAAGTATGCTCACTTCTTCGCCATATCAGCATGGTACACAACTGAACAGGTGGCAGAGCTGTTTTTAGATTGCATGGTATTCCAAAGACCATCGTCAGTGACAGGGATAGCTGTTTCATGGGCGACTTTTGGCAGAAGCTCTTTCGTTTGGTGGGTACAGAGTTGACTCCTAGTACCAACTATCACCTTCAGACGGATGGGCAGACAAAGATAGTGAACAAGTGGCTGGAGAGCTACTTGCGAAATTATGTCACGGGGCAACAGAAGGCATGGCTGCGTTGGCTGCATTTGGGAGAATATTGCTACAACACCACTTTCCACATGTCTATCAGTATGTCTCTGTTTTATGCTTTATTTGGATATCATGCTCTGACTTTTGTTGATGTTATGTTTGGAGCTAGCAAGGCCCCCAAGGCCAAGGACTGGATCTAAGAGAGCCAAGAGATACTCTGGGCTTTTAAGGACAACTTAGCCACAACGTAGAACCAACAGAAGTTGGATGCTGACAGAGGGCGGGTAGAGAGGCAGTTTGAGGTAGGTGAATTGGTCTACCTACGACTTCAGCCATACCGACAATCTACGCTGAAGCAGAAAGGGGCCGAGAAGCTCAAACCCCGCTTCTATGGACCTTACAGGGTGATCCGCCGGACAGGGGAGGTTTCTTATGAGTTGGAGCTGCCAGTAGGTAGCAGGATACATAACATCTTCCATGTGTCATGCTTGAAAAAGGCATTGTGGCGGCAGGTGACCGCAGCAGAGGAGCTTCCACCTACAGATAATGAGGGGCATTTGGTGGTACAACCAGAAGCCATCTTAGACACCTGGGAGAGACAGCTACGGAGCAGGATAGTCAGGGAGTATTTGGTGACATGGAGAAATTTGTTGGATGAGGATGCCACTTGGGAGAGTGAGAAGATTTTGCGGCACCCATCTTTGTAGTTGCTTGAGGAAAAACAACATTTTGGCGGGGAGGACTGTAATATTCCCAATTAGTAGTAGCTAATTGGCAATATTAATTTTTCTCAGATTTTGCCTTTCTAATGTTCAGTCATAAAATAAAGGGGTGATGGGACACATAACCCAAACATAGGATAAAATAACTCCCTAAAGTCACTTAGACATATTTGGATTTCATCATGGGGCCCAGGGGAGCCAATTGAGAGTGCAGGGAGAGGGACAACATGGAGGCAGCGTGGGCTAGGCAACGCAGTGGCAGCGTGGGACAGTACAACGCAGTTTAGTGGGGACAACATGGCATGAGGGGGCAACGTAGTTGAGTGGGGCCCAAGGGAGAGCTAGGGTCTCAAGCATAAAAGGAGGGAGAGGCTAGCTACTCACTCATTCTATTATGCATCTTTAGATTTTTTGTCTATGAGACATTGAGCACGCTTACGCTGTTTAGCAAAGTCTGCAAGTGTTGTTTTGCACACAAGTGTCTCAAAGTGGAGATCCCAATCTCAGCCTCGGGGGACTTCGAGTGCTCGCTCAAGTGAGGAACTTCACCATCGATTTTCAGAGTAGAGAACACATAGCCTTTCAGCCAGGAGCCACGCAGTCACTAAGGCAGCGCAGTCACACTCAGGGATTGGACAGTCTTGGAGGGAGGCAGCACGAAGAGTTAAGGGATATTAAGGATTTCAGTTCGGGAGAAGTGTGAAGGGATCAACCCTTCACAAGTCATCTTTTGGAGTAGGAGGAGACCAACATTTCCAGACTTACAGTTCATTGGCCAGCGTACTCACCTGGAGTGCGTGATTTTCCTAAGGGGGTCAAATTTCAGGGTCAGCCTTTCCGGAATTCCTTTCTGGGTTTTTCCGAGTTTTTGGAGGAGAGTCCAGACCCAAAGTTTCATAATTTTCTGAGCAGGCGAACAACCCCAAAGAGCAGCTCTATTCGAGTCCAAGGCAGCAGTTTTAGCAGCAGCAACAACTCAGGGAGTTACGCAGTGCAGAGAGAGAGTGACCATTCATAGCAGGGTTTTGAGAGTGATTTCAGCTTGCCTTGAGCAAGCCAAGGTGCCATCATTTTGATCGCCATTGTACTCATTTCCCTCTTTCAAATATAATAAAATGGCTCAGCTTTTCTCCATGTTTGCAGTGCTTTTCATGATGTCTCTCTATTTGTTGTAGTTTCTGTTTATGTTGCTTTATATTGTTGTTTATTTCCTATTCAGAATATTACAATCCGACACTGATACACTAGCAAAATTCTGAAAACCCTTCTTGTACCTCTGCGCGAGCCTACGTAGTCAGTGCGTCAACCCTCTTCCTTCAGCGCTGTCTTTGGCTAGATCTCTTTTGCCTCTCTCTGACTGATGCTCCACCGGCTGAGAAAATATTTCTCTCTGGATGTTATCTCTGCCCCTCACTGCTTAGATCTCTAGCTCGAATTTTTCAACAAACCACGCCCCAAAGATTTCAAACTTAGATCAATTCTGTGTCTCGGTGTATTTTCCAAATGACCCTCAAGCCTTCCTTTATAGTCTTTTCGTTGACATATCCATGATCTAGATTAGATGTCTAATCAGCGGCTAAGATTATAACATGACTTGATCCATGTCCTTTAGAAGATTCACACTCTGTTTTATTTAATACCCTTTAATTATTTAATTTCCCTAAGTTTAGACTTAGGGTCCCCATTAAAATAATTAATTTTTCAAATAAAACAAAATCCGAGTGGAATTTCCACAAACGCTTTTTGGGTTCTTTAAAATACAAGTTTTTAAGCCTCCACACCAAATTTGAGACTTAGAGAACTTTCTGATTCTACAAAAAATCAACATGATTTAACAAGCTTTAGAGATTAGATTTAATTATCAATGAGACCTGTTGAACACTGGAGTGGCACCTGATGATTATGTGAAGACTCCAAGCCCAAGGATGAACCAGCGGACACTTGTACCTTCAGATATCATCAGATATCATGAATTCAACAGAGTGTTTAAGCTCTACTTTTACTTCTCATCATCTTTCTTTTGTACCCAGATTCCACGCCCTACGAGGAATTGTAATAAGTGATGCTAGTAATGATGAGTTTTGAGTCAGTATTGAGTCTGTAACAGGCCTAGGTAGGCTGGGAGCTTGCCAACAAGTGAGTATTATTTTGTGAGGTTTTTTTTACTTGGTTAATTATCATCTCCCTACTAGGAGTTAATAATTAATTGAGTTTTCTCCTCCAATTTTACCCGAAAGCCGGAGTACGTCTTGATGGTGAGGCCTTGCGTGAGTCCTAGTGTCTAAAGTCAATTTATATTACCATAGTAGATCACACAAAAAAATTCGTGGAATTTGGTTAGGTCTAGGTAGTGACTTTTTAATTTTTTAGATTTCTCGCAAGTCGAAAATTGCAATAAAAGTTGTAATTGAATTGTAATAAGTGTTCTCTAGAGAATTTGTATAGGGTATGAGTAATCAAAATTACATTTCACCCTCAACTTTCTACTATGACACACTTTGAGGGGTTAAAAATGTGTTTTGAATCATCAAAACCCACTTTCCTTAAGTTTAGTGGGAAATTTGACAATTAATTAAACCACAAATTAAATAAATGGAGAAAAATAAATATCCACACATGCTAAATGAGGTTAAAATGAGGTGGAAAATTATGGAGGAGTTAAAGTGAAGTCCCAAGGTGATGTGGACTCCTAAAATCAAGGAAATGACATGTGCTCAAATAAAACTGAATTTCTGGTATTAAATGAGAGTTGCTCATTTGGAAATTCGAGTTTGTGAAGTTAGTGCATATTTGGGAGGATTTGGGAGAATATTTGGTGGAAATTTCTATGGGAAATTGTCTCCACATGAGTTAACACCCATATACACTTGTCATTCCATCATTAAATTCGAATTTTGCACATAAGGGAAGAAGAAAATGATGTCCACTTGCCAGAATCCGATTTTTACACTTGGCAATGGAGCTTTATATATCAAATTTGAATTTACCTTGTGATCTCCTCCCTCTCACCACTTGGCATTTGGTTCTTTATTTGGATTTTCTCCCAACTTTCTATATAATGGAGCCATGGGCTCTCATATTGTATATTGGATACGAGCTATTATGCTTGCAGAAGCGCTGTTGTTTGTACACTTTTCAAGAATATCAATAAAAAGACTTTGGGGATCCATTCATGGGTGTTCTTCCTTTGGAGCATGGTGCATTGGGAGCTATTGGTATAATATTTTCTATGCTTTGAGTTATTTCATTTTCCATGTATTTTTGTGAATTTGCTAGTGCACAACTATCTTGTATTAACATTTTATTTGAAAGTAGGCTCTAGAGGTTGAAAGTTCTAGTTTATTTTTAAATAAATTTCTAGAAGTTTCAATTCATTGTTTGCTTATCTAAATCTACATGGACTAATGTGTGACTTGAGTATTGTAGAAGAATTATTTTTGGATCAAGCGTGGGGGAAGTCTTTGGGAGACCAACCCACTCTTGAAGCATCTTCAAAGAAACTCTCATTTGTTATTTGAATTTTCATTGTTTATTTTACGAAAAAGTGTCTTGCAGGCATTCGTTTGGACATAGTTTGTATGCATGTGATCATTTAAAAATATTTTACTTTTCATTGTGCGTTATTAAATCATATTTTGCTATTTAAAGAGCTTAAGCATGGATAGACAAAGAGGAGAGTTTACTCATCCTCTTTGGCGTAGCCCTTTGTAGATTATTGTGCAATATTTTGTGATTTTCTTTGTCTAACACTTGGTTGGTTTTTTGTAGGTTTCTTTTTCTAACTTGTTTTCTTGTAGCAACTTGTGGGATTCACCTTCGAGAAACTACTAACAAATTGTTGCAGGACTTTTGAGCTCTAATGTCAAACGAGTAGGACTCTCTCTTTTTCCTTTGGTCGTGGGCAGTTAAGGAGCTTGTTTGAGGAAGGCCGAGTTTCTTTTGTGGCTTCTTCTTTTTCTCTTGGCCGTAAGCATTGAAGAGGCTTAGCCTCTCTTCTTCACTTGTAAAAATCTGATTTCTATTGAGTCTTTATATTGCAGAAATTTCTCATCAAGGATAAGTCTAAGACCTCAAGTTTAATTTGTAAAGGTTTTCCTTGAGCTTGTAGGAGGCTTCATAGTCTTTTACCTCTAACAACCAATAAAATTTCCGATTTTGGGAGCGTGGGTTTTACCCATTGGCATCCCACTCTCTCCATTTTTTGAGAGGACTTGTGGCGTGATTTGTTGATCTCTTTAAATTGCATGCATCTCATTTAATTGGTCAATTAGCACAACTATGCATTTCATTCATTTCACTAGCTATTCACTTTGATTTGCTACAAGTTTTAAGAGCATTTACTTTCATAGAAAATTCAGATTTTTTATATGCAAGCATCTTTACTTGAGAGTTTATTTAGCTTGAAATCATACTTCAAATTTGCTTATGCTTCACCATTAAGTACACCTACAATCTTTTATTTTCTTCATGACAAACAAATATATTTCAAGTTGAAGTTGAATTTTCATTTTCATGTTAATTTACTTTTAGATCTTACATGCCCCAAGCATCACTAAAATTTACCTCCAACTTAAGTTGGTTGAATAGACATTGTAGGGACTGTAATATTCCCAATTAGCAGCGGCTAATTGGAAATATTAATTTTGATCAATTTTGCCTTATAGAATTAAATTATAAATAAAAGTGAGTAGAGGGGGATATAACTCACTCTAAAAATAAAGTGCACTCGCTAGTAGACACAACGTTGTAACTTAAGTGAGCCAAGGGGGGCGAAGAGACCACGTAGAGAGGGGACCCACGTAGACACATGGAGGGACTGCGCTGGTTGGGTTGAGCACGTGGCAAAGTGAGGCTACGTTGGAGGAGGTGGGCCTTAGGGTTGAGAGAGGCCAACGCTATAAGAGAGAGGAGAGCCTCCTCATTTTGGTCATTCGATTATTATGCATTTGAGCTAGTCACTTCGACTTCTTGAGCACGCTGGCTGTTTAGCCTGTCTGTAGCGCTGTTTAGTGCATCGAGTGTCTCCATTCGGAGATCTCACCTTTAGCCCCGGGGCACTTCGAGTGCCTGCTCGGGCAAGGTAGTTTCATCAGTCTTTTGCAGGAGAATCGATTCGTGGGAGTTGCGGAGGAGCAGTGCCTTTAGTGACTGCACAGTCTTGAGAGGGAGGACGCAGTCTCTTTTGGTGGGAGTTCCAGATTGGGTTTGTTTGGAGGATTTGAGCCTAGAGATTGAGCAAGGGACCAGCTCTTGCATATTGGAGAATTTTGGCAGAGTTTTGGGCGGAGTTTTGGAGTATTCTCTTCAATGGTAGCGCAGAGCCTTGGGGGGTAGCGTAGATCCTCAAGGGGGTGATTTTCGAGGGTTAGCTATTTTCGAAAAGCTTTCTGGGATTTTCTGGGTTTATTGAGCAGAGGCTGATTCCAGAGTTTCAACATTTTCTGAGGAGGGGAG
Source organism: Pinus albicaulis (assembly GCA_034641835.2). Lineage (NCBI taxonomy): Eukaryota > Viridiplantae > Streptophyta > Pinopsida > Pinales > Pinaceae > Pinus > Pinus albicaulis. Next base: position 1,076,005,818 of record CM076575.1, on the reverse strand, counting down.
CAACCCCAAATCCTCATTTTGATTTCAGTAGTAACAACAGCACAACAGTTCTCCGGCAGCTTGGATGCTGTTCAGAGAGAGGCCATTTCCTTATCATTCTGAGTGTATTTCTTCACTTGCCTTGTGCAAGTCGAGGTGCCATCTTTCTGATCACCTCTTGTACTCTTTCCATTACTCAGTATAATAAAATGGCTTAGCATTTCTCTCTGCATTTCTTGAGTATTTGCTTATATTCCATGTATGTGCTATTGTATGCTTGCACTACTGTTATCTTCTCTTTGAGCATCCCAGCTACTATACCACTTGTGTGTGTTTTTCCCCTATACTCTTAGACAGAGTCTGGAAAGGGCCAGGTAGCCTCCAGATCTCGTCCTCTTTTCAGAGGCGACATATCTGGTAAATGCCCTCCCAGTCCATCTCTGATTGGAGTTTGCTTGTGTTTGAGGGATATCCCTAAAAAGGGATATTACAAGGACCCTCTACCTCTATGGACTCCTCACTATGAGATCCAAACCTTTGGGCGAGGGTGAGGTTTGAGGATTAGAGTTCAATTGTGTAATATTCTGAATAGGAAATAGACAGTAATATAAAGCAACATAAAAAAGTAACTACAACAAATAGAGAGACATCATAAAAATACTGTAAATATGGAGAAACACTGAGCCATTTTATTATATAAACTGAAAGATAACAATGGGTACAAAGGTGATCAGAATGATGGCACCTTGGCTTGCTCAAGGCACGCTGGAAATACTCTCAGAAATGCTCAATGAATGGCTGCTCTGTCAAGGACTGCGTAATCTCCAGATGTTGCTGTTGCTGCTGCTGTTGCCGAACTATTGCTACTGCTGGAATGGAATGGCTCTTTGGGGCTGTTCCCCTGCTCATAAAATTGTGAAACTTTGGAAATGAGCTCTCCTCCAATAACCCAGAAAAACCCAGGAAGGAATCCTGGAATGGTTAACACTAAAATTTGACCTCCCCTGGAAAATAACGCACTCCCAGTGAATACGCTGGCCTTGAATGATAATCCTACAAGTAATGGCCTCCTCCTACTACAAAATCATGATTGGTGAAGGGCTGGTCCCTTCACACTATCCTTGGGCTGAAATCCCTGATATCCCCTCACTCCCGGAACTGCCTCCACAACAAACTCTGTATTCCCTCAGAGGGATTGCGTTGTCCAAGAAACTGCGTGATCCTGGGTGGAGGTGCTATGTGCTCTCCCCTGAAAAATGATGAATGAATCTCCTCACGTGAGCGGGCACTCAAAGTCCCTCGAGGCTGAGGTTGGGATCTTCGCTCGGAGACAACCGGTGTGCTAAACAACACTTGCTGACTTCGCTCAACAGCAAAAGCGTGCTCAATGTCAAAAGACAGAAATCATAGTTGCATAATAGAATGCGAGAATGAGTAGCCTCCTCTCCCTTTTATGCTTGAGAGCCTTGCTCTCACCCGGGCCCCACTAAACTGCGTTGTCCCTCCTTGGCCATACTGTCCCCACTCAACTGCGCTGTCATGGGCCCATGTTGTCCACGCTACCTCTTCCCTCACGCTGTTGCTAGGATCTCGTGGGTCTCACGCTGTCATGTAATATTTGCCTTAGTGACTTTAGGGAGACTTTATTTCCTAAGTGTGGGTTATGGGTCCCATCATTTCTTTTTATTAACTGGTTAACATTAGAAAATCAAAACTGAGAAAAATTAATATTTCCAATTCGCTGCTACTAATTGGGAATATTACAGTCCTCCCTGCCAAAGCGTTGCTTGTCCTCAAGCAACTGCAAGGACGGATGCAGTAAAATTTTTTCACTCTCCCAAGTGGCATCCTCATTCGACAAGTTCCTCGACCTCACCAAGTACTCTCTAACTGTCCTGCTCCGTAGCTGTCTCTCCCTGGTGTCTATGATGGCTTCTGGCTGCAACACCAAATGCCCTTCATCATCTGTAGGTGGAAGCTCCTCTGTTGCAGTCACCTGCTGCCCCAATGCCTTTTTCAGGCATGATACGTGGAAGATGTTGTGGATCCGGCTACCTATGGGCAGCTCCAACTCATATGCAACCTCCCCAATCTTGCAAATGACCCTGTAAGGTCCATAGAAGCGGAGCTTGAGCTTCTCAGCCCCCTTCTGCTTTAGCGTGGACTGCCGGTATGGCTGAAATCGTAGGTAGACCAAGTCCCCTACCTCGAACTGCCTCTCAACCCATCCCTTGACGACATACAGCTTCTGCTGGTTCTGAGTTGTAGCTAAGTTATCCTTAAGAGCCCAGAGTATATCCTGACTCTCTTGGATCCAGTCCTTGGCCCTGGGGGCCTTGCTAGCACCAAACATCACGTCAGCAAAAGTCAAAGCATGGTATCCATACAAAACACAAAATGGAGACATATCGATGGACATGTGAAAAGTGATGTTGTAGTAGTACTCTCCCAAGTGCAACCAACGTAGCCATGCCTTTTGCTGCCCTGTGGCATAGTTTCGCAAGTAGCCTTCCAGCCACTTGTTCACTATCTCTATCTGCCCGTCCGTCTAAGGGTGATAACTAATGCTCGGAGTCAATTTTGTACCCACCAAACGAAAGAGCTCCTCCCAGAAGCCGTCCATGAAATGACTGTCCCTGTCACTGACGATGGTCTTCGGCAGACCATGCAATCTGAAAATATCCCTAAAGAAGAGCTTCGCTACTTGTGCTGCTGTGTATAGTGCTGATATAGCGAAGAAATGTGCATACTTTGTCAGTCGATCAATGACCACAAAGATGCAATCCTTGCCCTACACCATGGGAAACCTAGTGATGAAGTCCATCGAAATGCTTTCCCATTTCCCCTCTGGGACGAGAAGTTGCTGTAGTAGTTCTGCTGGATGGCTCATTTCTCTGTTGTTCCATTGGCACACTTCGCACTCCTTGTCATGCCGGAGTACATCTTCCTTGAGGCCTCTCCAAGAGAACCACTCCCTGATGGCCCTCTAGGTCTTGTTGAACCCCTGATGGCCTGATAATGGTGAGTCACTCCTTGAGCTGAGAGCTCCCAGTCAAGAAGATCCTGTCCCTGAAGTATATCACCTCATCCATCACCATGTACCTGTCATCTGTGATCTGACCATCCAGTACCTCACAGGCAAAATGGTCCTTGGAGTACTCCACCAGTAACTGAGCCTTCCAATCTGTGTCTATACTCATCAGAAAAAAAAGTTGCTGGTTTGTGGGATAGAGCATTGGCCACCACGTTGTTCTTCCCTTTTACATACTCAATGTCAAAGTCATATGCCTGGATCTTACTAACCCACTTCTGAAGCCTCTCCTGCAACTGTTTCTGCTCTAGAAAAAACTGGAGGTTGTTGTGGTTAGTCCTCACCTGGAACCTGTTGCCCACCAAGTACTGCCGGAACTTGGCCAGTGCATGCATGATAGCCAACATTTCCTTGTCGTATATAGGATAAAACCTCTCATGCGGCAATAGCTTCCCGCTGTCGAAAGCTATGGGATGGCCCCCCTGCATCAAAACCGTGCCCACTCCCTCTCCTAAGGCATCACACTCTAAGACAAAGGGTTGCGTGAAATCCGGCAAAACCAATACTAGGCACCTGCTCTGTTGAGATTTTGTGTATTTGGGGTAGCATTAGTTGTGCTCTAGCTCCCAAATTTTGTGGAGGGACTAGAGTACACTTGATCTACAAGACCCAGAAATTGATTTGGGAAATTTCATCTGGTTTAGGAGATATTAAATTAATTAATTATTTTAATGTATTTCTTAAGTTAAAACTTAGGGAACTTAAATAATTAAAGTGAATTTAATTAAACATGTGATGAAATTGTCTTAAGTCACACGGATCAAGCTTTCTTTTAATCTTAGCCATTGATTAAAGATTTAATCTTGGTCGTTGATTTGTCAACGAGAAAAGTATAAAGGAAAGACTTGGGGTCATTTGTAACACACAGAAGCAGAGCACTAAAGCTAAGTTGAGATTCTAAGGCGGGCTTGCTAAGAATTCTCAAGTGTGGCCGGTGCGGAGGGGAATTTAGGCGAGGACAGTCCCGATCCCGGGGTCTAGAATCGCGAAGCGAGAGAATCAGCTCAAAGAGGCGGCGCGAGAGAAGCAAGAGAAGCGACGACACGAAGGCGGCACTTGGCCTACGCGGGTGTTGCGCAATCCCTCGAGGACAACGTAGATTGCTATAGGAAACCCTCGGGGTTACACGAGAGACCGTGGGCGGCGTAGGGGTAAGTCACTCGGTTCGGAGTAACGGCCTTTTCGGAGCAACGGCGAGGGTCGAAAGAGGCTGACGAAGAGGATTAAGGGTTAGTAAAGCTGTGAGTTTCTAATTTCAATTTTTAATTTAGGTCTGTAAATCCGTTTGAGGGTGTGGATCAATCATTATTTTGGCCCTAGATCGGTCAGGTGAGGAAATTTGTAGATCTATTATTTCTCTGTCGGGTTTTCCAGATCTGGAACCCAGGCTTGTTGTATTTAGAAAATTCTTAATAATAACCCTCCAGCAGCCAGAAGGCTGGTTTTCCCGCATTGGGTTTTTCCGGGGACTATTTGTCCAGAAATAACTGTGTCACTTTGTCTATGTGTGCATGAACTTGTTCTAGATCTGGATTGGTGGAGATCTGTTATGTGTTTTGCTTTGATTTTAAATTGAATTTATTCAGTTAATAACTTATCTAAGTAGGAGGAGCATAAATAGATTAATAGTAAATAATTTCTGCATAAAGTGTAAAGATTTAGAAATTTCCACATGGTATCAGAGCAATTGCAGATCTAGGAGGGTCACCAGCAAGAATCTGAAGGGTCTAGCTACAGGAAGCAGCTGGAAAAGCAGCAGAAACGTAGATTTGAAGGGACAATGCAGTTTTCAGAGGCAGATTCACGCAGAGGAAAGGGTGACGCAGTCTAACGCTGTCTCCTAGCAAGCCCACACAATTATTGCGCAAAGGCAGCTCAGAAACAACGTTGGATTAGTCTGAAGCCTGGCGGTGTGATGCAAATTTGAATCTGTCAGATCCAGAAAAGACTAAAGAAAAGTTGCAGAAATTCAGAAGGTGTTGGTGGGGTTAAATTTCTAAAGTTTTCAGATTTTTAGCCTAAGCACAAGTGACAAAGAGCAAGAGGAGGTCAACTTCTCAGAGAGTTTCTAGCCAAAGAAACTTGCAGTTTGATCAGAGGATCAAAGAGAGCTAAATCATAGTTGATTTGGCAGATTTCCAATGAGGGAAATCAGTTGTCAAAGGGAGCAGAAGGTGCCTGTTTCACCAAGGGCCTTGATCCATTTCTCTAGCAAAGAGAAAAGGAAGTTCCGACACATTCTGAGCAGATGGCTCCTCATGGACTGCATGATCAGGATAGGCTGGATGGCCTCTCAAGCTTTTCAATTTGGAAGGCAAGGATCCTGATAGTCCTTGAGGCATACAATCTTAGAGACCATGTATGTAATATCCCCAATAGGAAATAGACAGCAATATACAACAATACAAGCATGCAACTATATAGGAAAAATGCCGAAAATAGAATATAGAGCAAGTACACATAAAAATACCAGAAATGCTAAGCCATTTTATTAGTCTGAGAATATATATGGGTACAATAGATAATCAGAATAATTTCACCTATCCTTGCACAAGGAAAGTGGAGAACCCTCTCAGAACAGGAAATGGCTGCTATAGAGACTGCGTCCCAGCTGCTGGAAGAATCTGCCGTAAGATGCTGCTGCTGCAATGAACTGGAACTAGGGGTTGATCCCCTCACCGGAACGAGCTGAAAATCGGTAGATCTCCTGTACTCTCTGCTCCGGACAAAACCTAGAAACCATGAAGCAAATGGACCACCTCCGAAAAACACCCCAGAAGCCCTCCTCAAGGAAAACGCTGTCCCTCCAGGCCTAGCGCAGATGCCAAAAGAAGAATGCTGAGAAAGAGTCACAAATACCTCTGCAAACTCTCCAACTGCAAGAGACAATCCCTTCAAGCTGAAACACACTGAATCTCCCATGAAAACCCCCACAACTGAGCTGCTCTAACTCAAACTACGTCCTTCCTCCAAGACTGCGCAGTCACCCAATGAAGCTCAGCTCCTCAACAAAACGTCCCACCAAATCACCTGCAAATCAACTGCTAAAGACTAAAGGAATACCTTGCCCGAGCAGGCACTTGAAGTCCCCCGGGGCCAAGGGCGAGATCTCCGACCGGAGACACTCAGTTGCACTAAACAGTGCTGCAGACCGACTAAACAGCCAGCGTGGTCAAGTAGACAGAAGTCTAGCTCAAAATATCATCAACATATCCCCAAATGAGGGGCTCCTCCCTTTATAGCATTGGTTTCCCTCCAAAACCAACGTAGTCTCTCTCTCCTCCACGTGGTGTGTGGCCCCCCTTGGCTCCCCCTTAAGTCACAACGTTGTGCTACTAGGAAATCGTTTTATTCCACTAAAGTGAGTTAGACCCCCTTTTACTCACTTTTTTTTTTATTTATCTACAAACCACATACGGCAAAACAATACGAAGTCGAATATTCCAATTAGCTGTCGCTAATTAGGAATATTACAATCCCCCCCCGGCAAAATGTTGCTTGCCCTCAAGCAACTGAAGTGATGGATGCTGCAAAATCTGCTCGCTCTCCCAAGTGGCATCCTCATCCAGCAAAATTTGCTTGTCCTCAAGCAATGCTTGAACAAGCCTCCTCTCTAGCTGATGCTCCCTACCGATACTGCAAAATGTGCTTGGGTCCCACTGAACCCTCCCTGACTTCGGCATCACCCTGATACGAAGGGATCTCTCAATGCCAGGATCCCAAACTAACCTCTCCATGATGGTAACCAATAATCCTCCGGATCCCATCGCCACCATGGCCAACAATCGCACCGTCCCACGGCTCGGGCGGCGCACTTCTAGCTATGACCCTTCTTTCTGGGGTGAAGACCACCAACGGGCATCAATGCTCCCAGGCTCATGTTGTACTACACATGTAACTGCATATACTACCCCACCAACTGCATACAAACTCCTCACCTCTCTCCAGTCCAAGTCCTAACTCAATCCCATGCTGATCCTACTCCCCTGAAATCGGGATGGGGTGCTGAAGAAATGATAACCTGTGTCCCCCTGCCTGCTGGAATCTATAACATGTGCTATGTCCATGGGCCCCTGCTCCGCTGTGCTCCCTCCGAAGAATACCATAACATCAAGAGGGTACCAACTCATGATCTCCCGCCAGTCCATCATGGAAAAAGAATCTGATGTAGCGATAACAACTGCATATGGAACATGCCGGGAGTGTTGTCGCCAACTCGTAATCAAATCCCACTGCTCTGCCCTGTCTGCCGGTGAAATTTGCCTATAGAAGGAAGCCCCTCTCTCTATAATGGGCCAAAGTGGGCAAGATATGCTGCAAGCTCCATCGATGTACTCCTGGAGAGTGCTACACACTAAAAACACTGCAGCTTTGCTGACTGTGTGTGCACCTATCTTCATCTCATCCCTGTGTCGACCCACAGATGGATGCTCCACCATATCCAACAACTCCTCCCACTCCTGATCAGGAATGTCATGCTCTCGCTATCTACTGGTCCCCTGCAGAACAATCCCATCAACCTCCAAAACCTCTAGAGAATACGGACCTGCAGCTGTTGTCACCGTACTCGATGTCAGTGCATATGACTGTCCCACCTCGATGTCTGACCCCAATGTTAGCCGCATATCCCTCATCGACTCAACATGGGCACCCATCCTCTCGATAAAGTGTCGATACAGTGTCTGGAGCCCAAACACATACTGGGATGCTACCTCTGCTGAACCCAGTATCCTCTGCCCATGCATGTTCTCGAAATGCCGTGAGGGAAAAGTGATGCATGTCTCCCTCATGACCTGCTCCCCAAGCGTAGGATCAGTGATGACTGATGCACCACCTTCGCAAAGGATCATCTCATCCCCCAACCTGTGGCTGTCAACTAGCACACCAACCCAGTGCCACTACTGAGAATTCTCTCGCCTAGTGTACTGAGTGTCATCCAAATATCTTGGGTGAACCTCGCATACCCTGCTGCTCACGCCCAAAGTGCCAAAGGTCAAAAACATAATCAACTGTACCTGTGAGTGATGTCGAAGCGAGTCAAGTGTGTGAGTCCCCACAGATACTGCCAAGTATCGCTCCTTTGTCTCTCCATCGATCCTGGGTGAACTACTCCCAAAGGTAAGCCCGATGTCCCTGTCCATGAGTCTCCCTGCCAAAGTGCCAAAGGTCAAAAACATAATCAACTGTACCTGTGAGTGATGTCGAAGCGAGTCAAGTGTGTGAGTCCCCACAGATACTGCCAAGTATCGCTCCTTTGTCTCTCCATCGATCCTGGGTGAACTACTCCCAAAGGTAAGCCCGATGTCCCTGTCCATGAGTCTCCCTGGAAGCAATGCTCTAAGACTCTGCTGTGCAGCACCGTATGCCCTCGCATACCAATGATCATCCATATACTCCTCAACATGCCACTGCACACTGAGGCATACCTCGGTATACTGCTGGATACCATGTGCTACTACTGTAGCACCCTGTACCATCTCGTGCCCTGACTGTGTCCAGGCATCGGTCACTCTCCGCATGCTCACAATGTGATGTAGGATACTCCTACTCCACAATGCAGTCCCACACACTATGGTACACCACCATGCTACTCCATGTCCACCGGCAATCCACCACTCAATGCTAGAGGCTCCCACACATCCCTGTATGTGATGACCTAGAGCTGTGCCTCTACATGTCGGACTACCACCAATCGGTAACATCGTCTCCACCGTCGTATCACTATACCTGCCGACGAAAGGATCATCACTCCAAATCCTCCTCAAGGTGTAATATTCCCATTTTTGGTATCATCCATGACAGGGCTAGGAGGGACTTCCAGAGTTAGGAGCAGACAGGTCACATGTACAGATTGGTGCTGTCAGTGGGCTCAAGAGCTTTTCAGAGGAGTTTTGAGGAGTTTTCATGGTGTCTGGAGGCATTCGCTTGATATACTCCATCATCCGAGCAGTTTGGCTTTCGTTCCGATGCATTTCGATAACTTTCGGAATTTTGAGTTATTTATGGGCTTAACTCAGCTGATTATGCTCAAGGTGGCATTCCGGGAGGGATACACGATGGAACACCTTAGTGTAATAGCTCATCGGAACCGGGACGAGGAGACCTACACGATGGGACAGTTAGACAGAGATTTCAGTGACCGGAGGAGGCGTGGTAGCCAATATACCCTTTTCTGCATTAAAAAGGAATATTTTATAATATTTTAATAAAAGGGAAAAAGTGCTCCATAAATAAAATAATAATAAAATAATGCTCTAGAAGGCTCCAAGGGATCTATAAAAGAAAGGGAGGAGGCCATTGGGAGACATCTTTGGAGTAGATCATTTGCTTGTGTATGAGAGGATTGAGGACGTGGTTCTCTACTTCTGCCGTAGCCCCAGGACGGAAACCCTCGGGTGATTTGTGAGTGTTGGACGAAAACCCAACTCTCTTGAGGAGACTTCACTCAGGAGTTTCACAGAGCTTCAGAGTTTGGTGTGAGGATCATTCAGATCTTCAACTTGGGCTTCATCAGTTTCAGTGGGTTCAGTTTCAGCTGTTGCCGGAGGGAGAGTGCAGCAGTGCAGTTTGTGGCCAGTGCCGTTCAGCAGCTTATCTTGGTGGCTGGTTTTCTATCTCAGCTCTTCTTGGGTCAGATCTATATGTAAACCCTTGTTTATTATCTATAATAAAAGCTGAGATTTTCCTTCTGTTCTATATGGTATTGGATTGCAGCATTTCCTGTCTTTTATTTTACATGGCAATCTTTTGTTGAATAAATGTTTATTTTACGGCAAATTGGGGTATTTAGTATTTTTCTGCATTTTAGTTAAAATATCCCATCCGGGATATTACAGTGGTATCGGAGCCTCGAACTTGGCTCAGCCTACGGGGTTTCAGTTTTCCAATTACAGATTGTTTAAGGGTTTTGGTGGTACCGAAAGAAAATTATTTCATCAAATTCTGCTATTTGTGGTGAAATTATCTTGGGCGTTAGCTATTCTACAAACCACATGGAGTATAGGTGTGGACTGCAGAATTATTTGAAGAAGCGTGAAGGATTGGTGTGGGCCACGATTTTGTTTTAAAGAAAGCATAGATTAATCTGTCGTCTATTTTTGCAAGGGCTGTGAAAGATTATTTGACGGCGGTGAATAAATTCGTTGTTATTTTACAACGACAGGGGCCAAATTAAAGTGGTCGAATTCGTTGGAAAGGGGGCTGCGTTTCACAATTTGAGCCGCTTGAGAATTACGTGGCTCACCAAGCGGGTCTATTTCTGAGACGCATTATCAGCAGCCGGAGCCAAGATCCGGGATTAATTGGGTCCAGACTTTGCGGAAGGGCGACAACAGGTTTGTGCGATTTTGGACCCGGCAAGCAGAATTGTGGGAGGTTGAATGCATGAATTATGGACGTCGAGCCAACAGAATTCCCCAATTCGGAAGATGGATTACAGTAGTTACTGTCGGGCTATCATTATCAGGCGACGTTGACTGTTGCAACATTGTTGTGACAGAGCGACAATTTTTATAGGAGCCGCGCAAGCTACCTGGGTAATGCGTGGGAGTAGGGTCGACGTTGCATGTTCCGGAGAAACGTATTAGACAGAGCGCCGATGGTATGATGAGCCGACTTAATAAAATGGGTGTTTGATTGAATCGAAAATTCTAAGAAAACTCAGAAATCGGCCAGGCAGGCCGAGAGCACACGGGTTAAAATTGGGGCCGAATTCCATGGACACATTTGATCTGTGTGTCGGTTTAATTGTAATATCCCCAAAGGGAAATAACCAGTAATAAACAGAAATATGCCAGACAGATATAGAAAATACAATACTGAACCAGATCACTGAATCATGACACATGTAATACCAGAAACTGAGCCATTTTATTAATCAGAAAGTACATAGAGAGGAGTAAATCAGAATCAGTGCACCTATCCTTGCCCTAGGCAAGTGATGACCCTCCCCTACAAGAAAATGGCTGCAACAAGGACAGCGTCCTAGCTGCTCTGAAGACTGAAGATGAACTGCGCTGGTACTGGGGCTGATCTCAAGCTGCAAACCCTCACAAAATGGAAAACGCTGTCTCTGCTAGTGACAGCGCTGAAACAGGTGAAGCACAAATCCCTCAACCCTCCAGACAGATGAACCTGCTACAGAATACTGGAAAACGCTGTTGAGCTCCTCTCACAATAGTTTGCTCCTCAGATCTGCGTCCCACCTGATGGATCTGAAGCCTCCAATCAAATCTGCGTCCTTCCCTTCCCGATCTGCGTCCTCCAATACCAGATCTACTGCCAAACCTTCAGATCTATGCTAGATCTGGAACTATCTCCTCAGATCTACAGCCTCTAGGGCTAGATCTGGTGTTATCCCTTCAGATCTGGACTAGATCTATCAATATCTCCTCAGATCTGTCACTCCTCAAGCTGGATCTAGTGCTAAACCTCCCGATCTGCAACATACAAGACTAGATCTGCAACATACAAGACTAGATCTGCAAGATCTATCCTTCCCAAAGCTGGATCTAACAATAAGCCTTCAGATCTGCAACCCTTACCTTCAGAAATGGACAGCGTCCTCACTCTAGGGCTAGACAGCGTCCTTCTGCCTCCCTAAACAGCGTTTTCTCTGCCAAACCAAACTGCGTCCTCCTTGGACAGCGTCCTTCCTCTCCTGAAAGGATCAGCGTCCTCTCTCCAGATGAGACAGCGTCCTTCTCCTTCAAGAATCAGCGTCCTTCCTTCTCTTGCTCTGTGCAGCCACAAGAGGGCTTTCTCCTCCTCAGATATGCTTCAGAAACTGCTGCTGCTGCTACTGGAACTGAAAAGTATACTCAGGACAAACCTTACTAGGGCGGGCACTCGAAGTCCCCCGAAGCTAAGGGTGAAACCAGAAAAACCTTACCAGGGCAGGCACTCGAAGTCCCCCGAGGCTAAGGGTGAGATCTCCGACCGGAGACACTCGTGCACTAAACAGTGCTGCAGACCGACTAAACAACCGGCGTGTTGAAGCAGACAGAAGTCCAGCTATCAATAATAATATCAAATCATGAATGATCAAATGAGGTGAGAGCCTCTCCTTTTATAACATCAAACTCCCTCCAAAACTTAACTCTCCCTGGATCTGCGCAGTTTACCTTGGGTTAGCCTGATGCCTCCCCTATCATACTCATGTGGACCCCCAAGGCCCCCTCTTTAAGTTATAACGTTGATCAACTAGGAAAACACTTTATTTTATAAAGTGAGGTGACCCCTCTTATTTCTCACTTTATTTATTATTTCCAACTAAAGCGGCAAAATTAAACAAAAATGAAATATTCCAATTAGCAAGGCTAATTGGGAATATTACATTAATTCTGTTTCAAGGTCGATTAAATGACGGGATGGCAACATCGATATTTGTTTGACAGGATTCAAGTTTTAAAAAAAAGGTCGAGAAGAAGCCAGAATTGTCGATAGATCTGCAAGGGTTGGGAACTCCTTTGAAGATCGAATTACTTGGCCACTGCATTGCACGGATCAGTATGGAAGCTGAATTATCAACAGTGATTTGAAATCCACATCGAATCCATAGTTACCTTGCTCAGTGACAACCCAGATTGCCGTGAAGTCTTGTTGGCATATTTTCGTAGGGCCAAGGATTAAATTTTATAAATCCGAATACCAGAAGGGACCCACTCATATACGTGGTGAAGTTCAGCCTTGGTTTGAATTGAAATCTCGTGATAATATTATTAAGTAGAGCCGAAGGGAATCGCATCTTTATGAATGCCATGAACTAACTTTGGAGAGCGGCATACACTACAGAGGCATAAACCTGCAGCGATTTTAGCCTTATGAACAGTCGATTTATCTCTGTTGCTGGACGTGGGACGGTACAGAGAGGGCGTGTGTTGGGAATAAGCGTGGACCAAACTGCCGAGTTTGAAGATTGATGCACTGCTGTAGAAGACTGCTATCACTGTGGTTGTAGCAGAGTACGCGAGGCCGCTCCTTGAGAAATACTCCTGTTCAAATGTCTGCCTACTGCAACATTGTGGAAGATATATAAACCAGGTTCCATTTTACATATTTTTCTGAGTATACATTCCTTGATATAATTGAGAAAGGTGATTTCTGAGATTAAGTTTTGTCAATAGCTGTAATTGTTTTCTGAGCTCTAGATATCAGTAGTTGGGTGGAAACCAGTTTTTTATAAAATTCCCCACTATATACTTGTACCAGCAAATACATGTCACCTACAGCAGTATGACAAAAATTACACCTACATCACTATATAGGGTACCCATAACAGTTTTTCATCTCACTGAGAAATTTAACAGCTTTTCATCCCACTGAGAAATTAAACAGCTCAGAGGTGCAATGCTGAGTTGAGACAACTCAGAATTGCACATGCAACATTGTGCAAGAAATCTGTTTGCTAAAACACTTCACTGGAAATTATATAGCAAACTCAGAAAGGTGCATTGAACTCAGAAAAAACAGTGGTCTTTCCATTGGTTGAACCATGGAGGAATTCCTAAACAGATTGAAGAAGATGAAAATAGAGGTTGGTTCCTTAAACCACCATGCATCAGAAAACCCAAAAACTAATCAGAACAGCAGACCCTTCACCAAGAAGGTACATAAATTGCTCCAACAAGAGCATCCGAGGAATATACAAAAGGAGAAAGAAGTGGGAAATTGGCTGTATGTACAAGGGATGGAATTAAAGAGTGGAAGATCAGAAATTGACTTTCCCAGGTTAGAGGAGCTGGAATCCTGCCTTTCAAAGGTACAACAATCTGATTGGTGTTTGAATTGGGCTTTGAAGCCAGCTATGCTTGTATTGATACAAGCCAAATTCTTGGAACATCCAAGTGAGAGAGTCCAGCTGATAGTTGCCTCTTGTTTCAGCGATATCTTGAGGATAACAGCACCCTTCCCTCCCTACAATGCTGATATTATGAGAAGAATTTTCAGATTGATAGTAGGAACCTTTCAGGATTTGGACACTTGTGCAGGGTCTACATTTGGGAGGAAGCTTAAGGTTCTAGAAGCCATGGCTCTGGACCGAACTTATGAGGTCATGTTCTATCTTGAGTGTGATGACCTGATTTTGCAGATGTTCCGATGCTTCTTTAGCATTAGGAAACATCATCCTGATACTGTCATAGCACACATGCAGTCCATCTCGTCGTCATGTATGAGAGACCCTGAGACCATTTGCCGGAAGTTGCAGACTAGGTTGCTGAGCATTTGGAGGAGAAAGCAGTTGGTCTCGCCTGCTGCTTATGAGCTAGCCCAAGGGCTAGTTGAGCAGAACATTGAGTTTCTCAGGAGACAGTTGACCAGGGGGGAGCAGCTCCAGTTTGGTCGGTCAGGCAGCAGAAATGAGCTGAGGAGGAAGGGACTTTGCTTCATTTGCAAAGAACCTTGGGGGCCTGATCACTCATGTGTGAGAGATGCAGATGAGGTGGCAGAGGTAGGGCAGGTAGACATTCCATCCGTATGCCAGGGTGAGGGCTCTTCTTCAGATGAGTCCATGGGGTCAGTTGAGGATGCTTCTGGGGAGCGAGAGCAGCCATGCAGAGATGATGATGACAGTAGACCAGAGCTGTGTTCTAGTGTGCAGGGTGAGCAGTCAGGGGACTGTATAGGTGATACTCTGGGTGATGAGTCACTTGTGACGATTCGGCCAGAACAGCATATGATGGAGCCTGAGTCAGCAGAGGAGGATACTATGGACATCAGGCATGACATTTCCTTGGGTGAGATCCAGATGGGCACCCATATTGAGCCTATGATAGATATGCAGCTAACATTGGGGTCAGCCTTTGAGGAGGAGCAGTCAGATGCACAGACACCAGTTGCAGATCCATATCCTCTAGAGACGTTGGAGGTCGATGGGATAGTTTTGCAGGGAGCTAGGGCACTAGCAGGTACAGAGGTATTGGATGATGGTCGCAGACAGCGGTATCATCGGCTTCGGATGGACCTTCGAGTTTTGAGAGAGAAGGCCACGTCAGTACGGGAGGCCATTTTGTTGCAGGACCAGGAGCTGGAGGGTATGAGAGTGACTTGTGCCAAGTCGGCGGCCAAGTTGGTCCGCATTGGGGAACGACTAGATTCCCTGATGATACAATCAGAGGGCAAGTTGGAGCATCCATCTTTGGGCCGACACATTGATGAGGTGTCGATAGATGTACCCGCAATCAGCAGAGCTGCAGTATTTTCAGTGAGTAGTACTCTCCAGGAGTACATCGATGGGGCTTGCAGCATATCTTGCCCACTTTGGCCCATTATAGGGAGAGGGGCTTCTTCCTACAGGCAACTATCTTTGACAGATAGGGCAGATCAGTGTGAGTCGATTACGGGCTGGCAGCGACACTCTAGGCATATTCCACATGCAGTTGTTGCTACATCGGATTCTTCTTCCAGGATGGACTGGCGGGAGATCATGAGTTGGTACCCTCTTGGTGGTACAGTATTCTTCGTAGGGAGCATAGCAGAGCAGGGGCCCTTAGACATAGTAGATGTTAAAGATTCCAGTTGGAAGGAGGGCACCGGTTGTCGTTACTTCAGGACTCCTTCCCGATTTCAGGAGAGCAGGATCAGCATGGGATTGAGTCAGGACCTGGATTGGAAAGAAGTGATGAGTTGGTATGCAGTTGGTGGGGCAGCATATGCAGTTACAGGTACAGCACAGCAGGAGCCCAGGAGCATTGATGCTTGTTGGTGGTCTTCACCTCTGAGAGCATCAGATATAGTTAGAGACAGTGCACAGCCTGAGCCGTGGGACTTGGGCGATGATTGGCCATGGTGGCGTTGGGATCCGGGAGGATTCTTTGTTGTCTGGGACCGAGAGAGATCAGTTTGGGATCCCGGCATTGAGGGATCTGTTCCGAGAGGTTTGACACAGGTGCATAGCAGCACCCCGAGGTTGGTATGGGATCCAGGCATTGGGTCTGAGGTGCGGCGGGCCAATAGAGTGGTCCACATATTTCGATTGCTTGAGGGCAAGAAATCTTGGGGCGGGAGGTCTGTAATATTCCCATTTTTGGTATCATCCATGACAGGGCTAGGATGGACTTCTAGAGTTAGGAGCAGACAGGTCACATGTACAGATTGGTGCTATCAGTGGGCTCAGGAGCTTTTCAGAGGAGTTTTGAGGAGTTTTCATGGTGTTTGGAGGCATTCGCTTGATATACTCCATCATCCGAGCAGTCTGGCTTTCGTTCCGATGCATTTCGATAACTTTCGGAATTTTGAGTTATTTATGGGCTTAACTCAGCTGATTATGCTCAAGGTGGCATTCCGGGAGGAATATACGATGGAACACCTTAGTGTAATAGCTCATCGGAACCGGGACAAGGAGACCTACACGATGGGACAGTTAGACAGAGATTTCAGTGACCAGAGGAGGCGTGGTAGCCGATATACCCTTTTCTGCATTAAAAAGGAATATTTTATAATATTTTAATAGAAAGGGAAAAGTGCTCCATAAATAAAATAATAATAAAATAATGCTCTAGAAGGCTCCAAGGGATCTATAAAAGAAAGGGAGGAGTCCATTGGGAGACATCTTTGGAGTAGATCATTTGCTTGTGTATGAGAGGTTTGAGGACGTGGTTCTCTACTTCTGCCGTAGCCCCAGGACGGAAACCCTCGGGTGGTTTGTGAGTGTTGGACAAAAACCCAACTCTCTTGAGGAGACTTCACTTAGGAGTTTCACAGAGCTTCAGAGTTTGGTGTGAGGATCATTCAGATCTTCAACTTGGGCTTCATTAGTTTCAGTGGGTTCAGTTTCAGCTATTGCCGGAGGGAGAGTGCAGCAGTGCAGTTTGTGGCCAGTGCCGTTCAGCAGCTTATCTTGGTGGCCGGTTTTCTATCTCAGCTCTTCTTGGGTCAGATCTATATGTAAACCCCTGTTTATTATCTATAATAAAAGCTGAGATTTTCCTTCTGTTCTATATGGTATTGGATTGCAGCATTTCCTGTCTTTTATTTTACGTGGCAATCTTCTGTTGAGTAAATGTTTATGTTACGGCAAATTGGGGTATTCAGTATTTTTTTGCATTTTAGTTAAAATATCCCATCCGGGATATTACAGATACCACTGTACGATCTCTTTCCCGATGTCATAGACCACAGGCTGAGCCAGAATTATGCTTTGATACCACTGTAATATCCCGGATGGGATATTTTAACTAAAATGCAGAAAAATACTGAATACCCCAATTTGCCGTAAAATAAACATTTATTTAACAGAAGATTGCCATGTAAAATAAAAGACAGGAAATGCTGCAATCCAATACCATATAGAACAGAAGGAAAATCTCAGCTTTTTCTATAGATAATAAACAGGGGTTTACATATAGATCTGACCCAAGAAGAGCTGAGATAGAAAACCGGCCACCAAGATAAGCTGCTTAACGGCACTGGCCACAAACTGCACTGCTGCACTCTCCCTCCGGCAACAGCTGAAACTGAACCCACTGAAACTGATGAAGCCCAAGTTGAAGATCTGAATGATCCTCACACCAAACTCTGAAGCTCTGTGAAACTCCTAAGTGAGGTCTCCTCAAGAGAGTTGGGTTTTCGTCCAACACTCACAAATCACCCGAGGGTTTTCGTCCTGGGGCTACGGCTGAAGTAGAGAACCACGTCCTCAAACCTCTCATACACAAGCAAATGATCTACTCCAAAGATGTCTCCCAATGGCCTCCTCCCTTTCTTTTATAGATCCCTTGGAGCCTTCTAGAGAATTATTTTATTATTATTTTATTTATGGAGCACTTTTCCCTTTTATTAAAATATTATAAAATATTCCTTTTTAATGCAGAAAAGGGTATATCGGCTACCACGCCTCCTCCAGTCACTGAAATCTCTGTCTAACTGTCCCATCGTGTAGGTCTCCTCGTTCCGGTTCCGATGAGCTATTACACTAAGGTGTTCCATCGTATATTCCTCCCGAAATGCCACCTTGAGCATAATCAGCTGAGTTAAGCCCATAAATAACTCAAAATTCCGAAAGTTATCGGAATGCATCGGAACGAAAGCCAAACTGCTCGGATGATGGAGTATATCAAGCGAATGCCTCCAGACACCATGAAAACTCCTCAAAACTCCTCTGAAAAGCTCCTGAGCCCACTGACAGCACCAATCTGTACATGTGACCTGTCTGCTCCTAACTCTGGAAGTCCCTCCTAGCCCTGTCATGGATGATACCAAAAATGGGAATATTACACAAGGGGTCCGAGAAGTGAATCTCCCTGTGTGTCAGTAGTGTTACCACCACTGCTCGGCTCCGCTGCGTCCTCTGTGCCCCACACAAAGGTGAAGAATCCTTGGCCCCATACAAGGTGCCATCTGGTGGCTTGTCAATGCCACCTCCTCCGACAAGCTCCTGCCAAGGTGTGCTGACCACCCCGTGATCCCGTGTATGAATGTCATGCCAAGACAACCTAGGGAGTCTGCCCATAAACTGGTTGGCCACTGGAGCTGACCGAAACTGCGCATGCTCTACTACTAGGCCAACTGTACTCTCCAAGACATAGTCAGCCGACCTGCCTGGGAAACGATAGGTGATCCCACCTGGATCCCAATGCCAATCTGGGGTTCCTGTATTACCCATGCATAGAAAATCCTGCTGAGCTACACTCGGATCCATCACTATCTCCATAGCCCGCTCCACCGAGTACCAACTCAAAATCTCTCTCCATCCAACCTCAACATGTGGATGCTGTACCCTGTGCAACTCTGATCGTCTCATACCGCTATCCAAGTCAACATATGAGATCTGACTAGGTGGCTCTGCCTCTCTCTCTCCAATGGGAAGCGAGGACCCAACAACATTGCTAGTCCCATCCATGCATGCCTGAAGGGGAATGATCTGGCGCTGCAATGTGCCCCCTGGTTGTACCATTAGGGAATCCAGTCGTTCCCCAATGCGGGCCAACTTGGTAGCTGACTCAGCACAAGCCACTCTCATGCCCTCCAGCTCCATGTCCTGCAACAAAATGGCCTCCCGAACTGATGTGGCCTTCCCTTTCAAAACTCGAAGGTCTGCTCAAAGCCGATGATACCGCTGCCTGCGACCATCATCCGATACCTCTGTATCTCCCAATGCCTCATCGAATGGGGATACATCTCCTGACACTGCACCCATCTGTGTGCTGCTACCACCCGAAGATTCGGACGCGACTCCGGTCATCAACTCAATGGATGGCTCTACTGGGGTAGGCTCTACCTTCTCCACTACCACATCAACCGACCCAGCCGAGGAGGTCCCCAATGAGGGTGAATCCTGTGTCACACCAGGTGTAACCTCAGACTCCCTGCAACCCTGTGTTCCCTCATCCTCCAAGTGCGAGGTAACCATTTTAATGGTTTCCCTCTTCGATACTCGGTCAAGCTGGAAAGAAGTATCCAACTTGTCCACCCAAGCTTTTTCTGATCGCCTGGATGACCCGTCAAATGTCGGTAGATGGAATCTGTCCACTGTGCGCTGTAAGCCCCCATCATGTAAGCGCCTGTTCCCTCTGTGAAAGTTGTGAGGTCTACTATCACGCTGGAGCTGAACATAATCTCTGAATGAGATAAGATCTCTGATCGTCGGCCCACGTGCCAGGTGCTCTGCAATGTAGGCGTCCATGTGGTCAGGGTCAGTCTCCGGCTCCCGCTGTGCTCCTGCCCCTATGTCTTCATCCAGAAAAGTGGGCATGGTAGGACGTGTGGGTGTATGTGATGCCATATGCTGAGTGGCATCATGCTCCGGCAAATGGTGGGATGTGCCTGATCCCTCACCAATCCGAAATCCCCTTGGGGTTTCCCGCTGCCTAACCTCCAGCGCAGTGAGTCTCTGTGACACATCCTGCATGTGTTGGAGGAGCGCCTCTCTAAATCTCCTCTCATCATCATCACTTGCCATCGGCTCTTTCTGCTATGTGTCTATAGGCTCCTCAGAAGCTGCACGGCTGCTGCAAAACCATACTACTACTTGACTTCGACCTCCGATTTACCCACTGAAAACTACTCGGAAAATTCTAGGAATTTGGGAAGGTGATCCTTGCCCAAAACCCAGAAAAACCCAGAAAACGTTTCTTCTAATTCCAACCTTCAAAATTTGACCCTTTATATTTTGGCCCTTTTTCCAATTTCGTTTTTGGTACTACAACTGCTATTGCTCTCCAAAATTCCAGCAAACCTCTGTATGATCTCTTTCCCGATGTCATAGACCACAGGCTGAGCCAGATCTATGCTTTGATACCACTGTAATATCCCTAATAGGAAATAGACAGCAATACACAGCAATACAAGCATACAACTATATAGGAAAAATGCCGGAAATAGAATATAGAGCAAGTACACATAAAAATACCAGAAATGCTAAGCCATTTTATTAGTCTGAGAATATATATGGGTACAATAGATAATCAGAATAAGTGCACCTATCCTTGCACAAGGCAAGTGAAGAACCCTCTCAGAACAGGAAATGGCTGCTATAGAGGCTGCGTCCCAGCTGCTGGAAGAATCTGCCGTAAAATGCTGCTGCTGCAATGAACTGGAACTAGGGGCTGATCCCCTCACCGGAATGAGCTGAAAATCGGTAGATCGCCTGTACTCTCTGCTCCGGACAAAACCCAAAAACCATGAAGCAAATGGACCACCTCCGAAAAACACCCCAGAAGCCCTCCTCAAGGAAAACGCTGTCCCTCCAGGCCCAGCGCAGATGCCAAAAGAAGAACGCTGAGAAAGAGCCACAAATCCCTCTCCAAACTCTCCAACTGAAAGAGACTAACCCTCCAAGCTGAAACACACTGAATCTCCCCTGAAAATCCCCACAACTGAGCTGCTCTAACTCAAACTGCGTCCTCCCTCCAAGACTGCGCAGTCACCCAATGAAGCTCAGCTCCTCTGCAAAACGTCCAACCAAATCACCTGCAAATCAACTGCTAAAGACTGAAGGAATACCTTGCCCGAGAAGGCACTCGAAGTCCCCCGGGGCCAAGGGTGAGATCTCCGACCGGAGACACTCAGTCGCACTAAACAGTGCTGCAGATCGACTAAACAACCAGCGTGCTCAGGTAGACATAAGTCTAGCTCAAAATATCATCAACATATCAATAATCCCTAAATGAGGAGGCTCCTCCACCTTTTATAGCATTGGTTTCCCTCCAAAACCAACGTAGTCTCTCTCTCCTTCACGTGGTGTGTGGCCCCCCTTGGCTCCCCCCTTAAGTTACAACGTTGCATCTACTAGGGAAACACTTTATTTTATTTAAGTGAGTTAGACCTCTTTTCTCACTTTTATTTATTAATAAACTATAGGCGGCAAAACTATATAAAAATCAAATATTCCAATTAGCGGTGCTAATTAGGAATATTACAATGTAGACCAAACTCTGGCCACACTGACAGATCCGAATCTCCTTTGGAAGCATAAGGAGGTTGTTGGGCATGCCAAGCAGCTGATTATGGACGGAATTAAGGACCATATTGTACCACACTTAGCTGAGAAGAAGACAGCTAATGAGATGTGGAAGGCCTTAATCTCCCTGTATGAGGGAAATTATGTCCAAAGGAAGATGTTGTTAGAGACACAGATGAGGTCATTCATGATGGCCAAGGGAGAAGACATGGAGCATTTCCTCTTCATACGGTAGTCGATCAGAGATCAGTTGACGACAACTGGTGCTAAGGTGGAAGGCGATGTGATGGTCAGGACTGCCCTCAATGCAGTCACGGATGAGTGGCAAACCTTTGTCCAAAGTATCTTGGGCAGAGTGGACCTCCGAGATTGGGACAGCTTGTGTTTAGTTTTGTGTTAAGAGGAACTCCGTAGATTCACCAAGAAGCTGTATAGCTCTGGATCGAGCAAAGTGAAGAAGGAAGATGAGGAAGATGCAGCCTTGGCATCGAAGAAGCAACCAAAGAAGAAGAAGGATCTCTCAAAGATCAAGTGCTTATAGTGTGGTGAAATGGGACATTTTGCCAGCAATTGTCCTCAGAAGAAAAAGGACAAGGAAGCCTCTTCTTCCAAAGTTGCTGTGGCAGATGATGGATCAGAAGATGATGCAGCCATGAGTGCTCATGAGCCACGGAAGTGGGGTGACATGGATATGTAGAGGAGCTACATAGAAGTAGGGTGGGATGCTTGAGCAACTCTATCTCTTGGATCACAAGCGAGCTACGACAGCCTTAAGACAGTAGCAGGACAAGTCGAGCAGTGGGTGCATAAATCACAGATGAAGCAGAGGTAGATCTAAAGCCTGGGAGGAGCAGCACAGAGCAGAGCAGCGGGAACGTAAAAGCAGCAGCAGCGCAGAGGCTGATGTGACTTCAACAACGCAGAGCAGAGCTACTTATGCAGTGCAGAGCTGCAGCAACGCAGAAGGTTTCAGAGGGACAAAGCAGTGAAGATCAGTGTGAGAGATTTCAGCACAAGGGGCAGATGTGACTTTAGTAGTGCAAAAGAAGTCTGCTTATGCAGTGCAAAGCTGCAGTTGTGCATCATCCTTCAGATGCCAGCACAGATTTGTAGCCTATGGAGCTTTAGTGATGAGGATGCAGCGCATATGACTTGTATGTCAAAGATTGGGCAGGAGATTCAGTTGTTTCTCTCAACAACTGAAGTTGCAGAGCAACAGATCAACAGTGGCAGTGCTATGAGTAGCATAGATGGAGCATATTGAGAGGGAGCTGCAGTACAGAGGTTGTAGTGGCAATGGCAGAGTCATGGGCAGCAGTATAGAATGGCAGCAATAGTGCAGAGTTGAGTGCCAGCAGGCCAAGCTTCAGCAACACAGAACGAGTACTCAAAGTCTTGTAATGCATTGTGTGATGTATTGCTAGAGCACACCCTTGATGCTAAGAGGGAGTGTTGAGATTTTGTGTATTTGGGGTAGTATCAGTTGTGTTCTAGCTCCCAAATTTTGTGGAGGGACTAGAGTACACTTGATTTACAAGACCCAGAAATTGATTTGGGAAATTTCATCTGGTTTACGAGATATTAAATTAATTAATTATTTTAATGTATTTCCTAAGTTAAAACTTAGGGAACTTAAATAATTAAAGTGAATTTAATTAAACATGTGATGAAATTGTCTTAAGTCACACGGATCAAGCTTTCTTTTAATCTTACCCATTGATTCAAGATCTGATCATGACCGTTGGTTTCCCAACGAGAAAACTATAAAGGAAAGGCTTGGGGTAATTTGTGAAGACACACAGAGGCAGAGCAATGAAGCTAAGCTAAGATTCTAGGGCGGGTTTGCTAAGAAATCTTAGAAGTGTTTCAGCTGCAGAGAGGGGAATTTAGGCCAAGGGGATGATCTGATCCCGAGGTCTAGAATCAGCAAGAGACAGAGATCAGCTCAGAGAGGTAGCGCAGAGCAGCAGGAAGGGTAGCACTTGTGCTATGCAGTCCCTTAAGGACAACGTAAACTGTTGCAGGAAACCCTCAGGGGTTACGTAAAGACCTCAAGGGGCAGCGTAGGGACTGCGTCACCCAGTCTGGGGTAACGCAGCCCTTTTCGGAGCAGCGTTGAGGGTCAGAGGGGTTTCAGAGGCCGACACAAAGGCTTCAGGGGCAGTGCTTGGGTTTCTAGGCCCTAATTTTGGTTGAGTTCTGTAAATCCCGTTTGAGGGTGTGGATTAGTCATTATTTTGGCCCTAGATCAGCCAGTGAGTTGTAGATCTATTATTTCTCTGTCGGGTTTTCCAGATCTAGAACCCAGGCTTGTTGTATTCAAAAAATTCTTAATAAGAAAACCTTCCAGTAGCTAGAAGACCGGTTTTACCGCATTGGGTTTTTCCGGGGACTATTTGTCCAGAACTAACTGTGTCACTTTGTCTATGTGTGCATGAACTTGTTGGAGATCTGGAATGGTGAAGATCTGTTATGTGTTTTTCTTTAACTTGAATTTATTTTGTTTATAACTTGTTTAAGTAGGAGGAGCATAACCAGATTAACAGTAAATAATTTCTGCATAAAGTGTAAAGATTCGGAAATTTCCACATGCTCATCACCTCCTTGAGCTTTTCAAAGGCCCTCTGCGCTGTGTCCGTCCAACTGAATGCCCCCTTTTTGGTAAGATCTGTCAGGGGTGCAGCAAGTTGGGAAAACCCCTTGAAGAACTTCTGGTAGTAGGTGCAGATGCCTACAAACCCTCGGAGCTCTGTCACGTTCTTCGGTTCCGGCCATTCCCGAATGACCCAGATCTTCTCCTCGTGGACTCTCACTCCGTCCACACCAATGATATGCCCCAAATAGAGCATCTTTGTCAGCCCAAACTTGCATTTGGAGAGCTTAGCATGAAAATGTTGCTCCTCAAAAATATGCAATATAGCCTCAATGTGTTGTAGGTGCTCCTCCCATGTCTGGTTGTATATCAGAATATTGTTGATGAATATCAGCACGAACTTCCTCAACTGACCACGGAAGATGTGGTTCATACAGGACTGGAAGGTGGCTGGTGCATTGGTTAGCCCGAAGGGCATCACCAAAAACAAAATGGCCGTAGTGACATCTGAAGGTCGTCTTGGGGACATCCTGGTCCCTCACTCGGATTTGATGGTAGCCCGACCTCAGATCAATCTTCGAGAAGAACTTCGATCCCCTCAGCTCGTCCATAAGCTCATCAATCCGTGGAATGGGGTATCGGTTCTTCATGGTTTTCTTGTTGAAAGACTGATAATCGATGCACATCTTCAGTGTGTCATCCTTCTTCTTCACCAGTACAACAGAAGAAGCAAATGGGCTAGTGCTAGGTCAGATGTGTCCTAGCGCTACGAGCTCATGAATAGCTCTCTCAATCTCATCCCTGTAGGCATTGGGGTGCCTATAGGGTGTATTAATCACAGCCTGAATGCCTTGCTCGAGCTCAATTGTGTGCTCAAACCCCCGATCTGGTGGCTGTCCTAGAGGTATATTCCCAAAAATCGTAGCATATCTGTCCAAAATCGACTGCACATCTGGGTGAACTGCCTATCCTACAGCTCCTGCCTCTGAAATACGCAGCTCCACTACCCACTCTATATCTCCCTTCCGGAAGTCTGCCTCCATCCGGTGTGCTGACACTGTCTGCAAGGGATAAGTGTGCATGCCTCGGATCATCACATGCTTGCCGCTCTTATTGTCCGTCCACTCCATCTCCAGAGTCTCCCAGTCTCTGGTGACCTTCCCCAACGTGATCAACCACTGCACTCCCAGCACCACATTGGTGTCTGTAATGTCCACCACAAAGAAATGATCTTTCATAGTGTAAGTTCCCATGGTCACCGCCAATGCTGACACATATCTAGCACATTGCATAGTTTTGGCACTCGGTACCAGTACTGAAAACCCATCAAAGCTCTCTGTCGGTATGCCCCTCCGCTCTACCAACTGTGCATCAATAAAGTTATGGGTGGCTCCACTGTCAACTAGTACTAAAACACGCTGTGCCTGAATGGTGCCCCGGACACGCAGTGTCAAATACTTGGGAACCCCTCGCAAAGAAGCAAGGACTCCCACAGTAGGTGCAAACGTTGTCCCTCCTGCTCCTAGGGGTGGAGTTGGTGGATGATCCCCCCTCTGCACTACAACGCTGTCTCCTGTCTCTATTTCCTCATATGCATCTTCTTCCCTGTCATTGTTGGAGAAGACCTCTATGTAGTGTGCCTTTCCCGCGGCACATCGATGTCCTGGTGCCCATGGCTCCTGGCACGTGAAGCATAGCTTCCTCCGTCTCAAGTCTCCCTGGGTATCATCATCCAAAGGCCCTCGGCCTTGGTTCCCCTTCGAAGGTGGAACCCTCGTGTCCTTCCCCTTCGTCTAAAATGTCGATCTCTGGGGGAAAGGAGATTTGGTCCTAGGTAGAGCATCCTGCAAATCCCTTGTCCTCCCAACTGCATCGTGAAGTGTAGCAGGCCTCGTGGATCTGACTAGCCCACACAGAGGTTCTGCCAACCCGTCAATAAACATATAGATCCTCCTAGCTGAGGACAAGTCGGGCACCATCACTGAAAGCCTCAAGAACTCGGAAATTTAGGTTTCTGGGTTCTCGATCTGCTTGAGCTTGGTCAGCTCAACAAAGTGCTCTTCCGGATCGTTCCGGTTAAACCGCTCCACCAATCTCCGTGTAAAATCTGCATATGCTGTCATTGCTAAGTGACCCAGCGTGGCCATCCCATGGAACCACTAGTCGTGGGCCTACCCCTCAAGGTGCAGCGCTGCCACCTTGATGGCCTCTCCCTCTGCCATCTGATTGAGTTGGAAATAAATGTCCATCTTCTCCATCCAAGCCTTCGCCGAACATTTTGAGGACCCGTCAAATGTGGGCAAGAAAAACCTATCCACTGTACGCTGCACGTCCCCATCCTGTGTGTATCTACCCCCTCTGTTTTGGTTGCGGGGTCAGCTGTCCTTCTTGAGCTGACAAAAATCATGGAAAGTGAGATCTTCGCCAAACTCTCGCCCATCAGACTGATACTCTGCAAAATAATTCCCCATATTAACCGGCTCCGGCTCCTGAGGTCCTCCCGTCTCAGTGCCTGCAGTCAGAAATGTGGGCATCGTGGAACGTGGGGGAGTCACTAACACAACTTGTTGCGCTGTGAGCTACTCCTGTAAATGGTGGGAAGTGCCGGACCCTTCTCCAATGAGAAAACCCCTTGGGGTTTCACGCTGTCTCTGGTCTGCGACAAACTTCTGCCCCATCTCCTCGATCCACCTCGATAGCTCTTGCACAGACTTTAGGAGGAGTTTCCCGAACTCCCTCCCTTCATCTTTCTCCTCTGCCATTGGTTATTGCTCCTCTGCATCCACCATTGGAACGCAGTCCCCTTCTCCAAAAGTGGTCTCAAGCCTCCGCTCTTGGTCCTTGTACTTCCTTCCCTGGTAAGTGATATATGGTTTACGTATTGGTGTCATAGACTAATCTGCTCCACAGGCTGAGCCAAGCATATGAGCTCTGATACGATTGTAATATTCCGAATAGGAAATAGACAATAATATAAAGCAACATAAACAAGTAACTACAACAAATAGAGAGACATCATAAAAATACTGCAAATATGGAGAAACGCTGAGCCATTTTATTAAATAAACTGAAAGATAACAATAGGTACAAAGGTGATTAGAATGATGGTATCTTGGCTTGCTCAAGGCAAGCTAGAAATACTCTCAGAAATGCTCAATAAATGGTTGCTCTGTCAAGGACTGCGTAATCTCCAGATGTTGTTGCCGCATTGTTGCTACTGCTGGAATAGAATGGCTCATTGGGGCTGTTCCCCTGCTCAAAAAGTTGCAAAACTTTGGAATTGAGCTCTCCTACAATAACCCAGAAAAACCCAGGAAGGAATATCGGAATGGCTGACCCTGTAATTTGACCTCCCTTGGAAAATAACGCACTCCCAGTGAGTACGATGGCCCTGAATGATAAACTTGCAAGTAATGGCCTCCTCCTGCTACAAAATGATGATTGGTGAAGGGATGGCCCCTTCACACTATCCTTGGGCTGAAATCGTTGATATCCCCTCACTCCTGGAACTACCTCCACAACAAACTGTATAATCCCTCAGAGAGACTCCACTGTCCAAGCAACTGCATGATCCTGGTTGGAGGTGCTATGTGCTCTCCCCTGAAAAACGATGGATGAATCTCCTCACCTGAGCGGGCACTCGAAGTCCCCCAAGGATGAGGTTGGGATCTCTGCTCGGAGACACCCGGTGTGCTGAACAACACTTGCAGAAGTTGCTCAATGTCAAAAGACAGAAATCAGAGATGCATAATAGAATGCGAGAATTAGTAGCCTCCTCTCCCTTTTATGCTAGAGAGCCATTCTCTCACTCGGGCCCCACTAAACAACACTGTCTCTCCTTGGCCACACTGTCCCCACTCAACTGCGCTGTCATAGGCTCATGTTGTCCATGCTACCTCTTCCCTCACGCTGTCACTAGGCTCTCGTGGGTCCCACGTTTGTAGAAATTTTTGAATCTTAACACTTATGTAGAAATTATTACTGTTAATCCGGTTAAGCTCCTCCTACTTATATAAGTTATCAACTGAATAAATTCAAGTTAACATCGAAGCAAAAGACATAACAAATCTCTATCAATTCAGATATAGAATAAGCACATGCACACATTTACAAAATGACACAGTGATTTCTGGACAAATTGTCCCCGGAAAAACCCAATGTGGGAAAACCGGTCTCTGGCTGTTGGAGGGTTCTATTATTAAATATATTTCTGAATACACAACTCTGGGTTCCAAATATGGAAAATCCTACAGAGAAAACTCTAGATCTACAACTCCTGGCTGATCTAGGACCAAAAGTACTGACTGATCCACACTGTCAAACGGGATTTACAGAACGCAGCCAGATCTAGGCCTAGAAACCCCAGCATTGCCCCTGAAAGGCTCTGTGTTAACCTCTGAAGCCCCTAACAGGCTTTGCGTCAGCCTTGGATGGGCTCCAAACCCTAAACGCTGCTCCTGGAAGGGACTGCGTTACCCTAGAATGGGTGATGCAATCACTGCGTTGCCCCTAAGGGTCTCTGAGCAACCCCTGAAGGGTTTCTTGAAAATTGCGCTGTCCCTGCTACTGCTGCCTTCCTCTGCGCTGTCCTTGAGCTGATCTCTTCTCTGCCTCTTGTGTATTCTAGACCTTGGGATCAAATCATCCCCTTGGTCTAAATTCCCCTCTCTGTAGCTGAAACACTTCTGAGTATTCTTAGCAACCCCGCCCTAGAATCGCAGCTTAGATTCAGTGCTCTGCCTCTGTGTGTCTTTACAAATGACCCCAAGCCTTTCCTTTATTCTTTTCTCGTTGAAAATCAACGGCCATGATCAGATCTTGAATCAATGGCTAAGATTAAAAGAAAGCTTGATCCGTCTGACTTAAGACAATTTCATCACATGTTTAATTAAATTCACTTTAATTATTTAAGTTCCCTAAGTTTTAACTTGGGAAATACACTTCAAATAATTAATTAATTTAATATCTCCTAAACCAGATGAAATTTCCCAAATCCATTGCTGGGTCTTGTAGATCAAGTGTACTCTAGTCCCTCCACAAAATTTGGGAGTTAGAGCACAACTGATGCTACCCCAAATACACAAAATCTCAACACTCCCTCTTAGCATCAAGGGTGTGCTCTAGCAATACATCACACTTATGCATTACATGACTTTGAGTACTGGTTCTGTGCTGCTGAAGCTTGGCCTGCTTCCACTCAACTCTGCACCGTTGCTTCCATTCCGTACTGCTGCCCATGACTCTGCCACTGCCACTGCAACCACTATACTACAACTCCCTCTCAATATGTTGCATCTATGCTGCTCATAGCACTGCCACTACTGATCTGCTGCACTGCAACTTCAGTTGTTGAGAGAAACAACTGAATCTCCTTCCCAATCTTCGACAAATAAGTCTGATGGGCTTCATCCTCATCACTGAAGCTCCATAAGCTACAGATTTGTGCTGGCATCTAAAGAAGGATGCACAACTACAGCTCTGCCAGCATAATCAGACTCCCTCTGCACTACTGAAGTGACATCAGCTCCTTGTGCTGAAATCTATCACGCTGCTGCTGCACTGCGCTGTCCTTTTGAAGCTCTCTGCGCTGCTGCACTGCGCTGTCCCTCTGAATCTCTTTGCGTTGTTGCATCTTTGCACTGCGTAAGAAGCACTGCTCTGCGTTGTTGAAGTCACATCAGCCTCTGCGCTGCTACTGCTTCTACGCTGTTGCTGCTTTGCTCTGTGTTGCTCCTCCCAGTCTTTAGATCTGCCTCTGCCTCTGCCTCATTTGTGATCTATGCACCTACTGCTCCACTTGTCCCGCTATTGTCTTAAGGCTGTCGTAGCTCGCTTGTGATCCAAGAGATGTGCTGCTCAAGGATCCCGCCTTTCTTCCATGTAGCTCCTCTACATGTCCATGTCACTCCACCTCCGTGGTTCATGAGCACTCATGGCTGCATGATTTCCTAATCCATCATATGCCACTGCTTCTTTCGAAGAAGATGCTTCCTTGTCCTTCTTCTTTTCTGGACAATGGCTGGAAAAATGTCCCATTTCGCCACACTGGAAGCACTTGATCTTTGAAAGATCCTTCTTCTTCTTTGGTTGCTTCTTTGATGCCAAGGCTGCATCTTCCTCCTCTTCCTTCTTTACCTTGCTCAACCCAGGGCCGTGCTGCTTCTTCGTGAATCTGCGTAGTTCTTCTTGCCGCAGGATTGACCACAAGCTGTCCCAATCTGGGAGGTCTGCTCTGCCCAAGATACTTTGGACAAAGGTTTCCCACTCATCCGTGACTGCATTGAGGGCAGTCCTGACTATCACTGCATCATCTATGGTTGCACTTGTTGCAATCAGCTGATCCCTGATTGACTGCAATCTGAAGAGGAAATGCTCGATGTCTTCTCCCTTGGTCATCATGAATGACCTCATTTGGGCCTCTAACAACATCTTTCTTTAGACTGATTTTCCCTCATACAGGGAAGTCAAGGCCTTCCACATTTCGTTAGTTGTCCTCTTCTCAGCTATGTGTGGTACAATATGGTCCTTGATACTGCCCATTATCAGCCGCTTGGCATGCCCAACAGCTTCCCTATGCTTTCGTAGGAGATCCGCATCTGTCGGTGTGGCCCGAGTTTGTTCTGCATGGTCTCTTAGACCGTATGCCTCAAGGACAATCAGGATCCTTGTTTTCCACGCCAAAAAGTTTGAGAGGCCCTCTAGCCTATCCTGATCACGCAGTCCATGAGGAGCCATCTGCTCAGAATGTGTCAGAGCTCCTCCTCTCTATACTAGAGATCTGGATCTAGGGTCCTTTACGAACTGAGCACCCTCTGCTCCCTTTGACACTTGATTTCCCTCCTTGGAAATCTACCAAATCAACTATGATTCAGCGTCTTCTTTGATCCTCTGATCAAATTGCAAGTTTCCTTTGGCAAGAAACTCTCTGAGAAGCTGATCTCTTTCCAATCTTTGTCACTTGTGCTTAGGCTAAAAATCTGAAATCTTCAGAGTTTTAACCCCACCAGCTCTTCTGAATTTCTGCAACTTTTCTGCAGAATTTTTCTGGATCTGACAGATTTAGATCTGAATCACACTGGCTGGCTTCAGACCCAACCAACGTTGTTTCTGAGCTGCCTCTGCGCAGTAATTGTGTGGGCTTGCTAGGACACAGCGCTGGACAACGTCACCCTTCCCTCTGCGTGAATTTGCTCCTAAAAACTGCGCTGTCCCTTTAGATCTGCTTCTCTGTTGCTTCCTGGAGCTAGATCCTTCAGATTCTCCTGTTGGTGACCCTTCTACATCTTGCAATTGCTCTGATACCATGTAAAAATTTCTGAATCTTAACACTTATGCAAAAATTATTACTATTAATCCGGTTAAGCTCCTCCTACTTATATAAGTTATCAACTGAATAAATTCAAGTTAACATCGAAGCAAAACACATAACAGATCTCTACCAATTTAGATCTAGAATAAGCACATGCACACATTGACAAAGTGACACAGTTATTTCTGGACAAACTGTCCCCGGAAAAACTCAATGTGGGAAAACTGGTCTTTGGCTGCTGGAGGTTTCTATTATTAAGAATATTTCTGAATACACAACTGTGGGTTCCAGATCTGGAAAACCCTATAGAGAAAACTCTAGATCTACAGTTCCTGGTTGATCTAGGACCAAAAACACTGACTGATCCACACCCTCAAATGGGATTTACAAAACTCAGCTAGATCTAGGCCTAGAAACCCCAGCGCTGCCCCTGAAAGGCTCTGCGTCAGCCTTGGATGGCCTCCAAACCCTCAGCGCGGCTCCTGGAAGGGACTGCTTGGGGTAACGCAGTCACTGTGCTGCCCCTAAGGGTCTTTGCGCAACCCGTGAAGGGTTTGTTGAAAATTGTGCTGTCCCTGCTGCTGCTGCTGTTGCTACCTTCCTTTGCGTTGTCCTTGAGCTGATCTCTTCTTTGCCTCTTGTGTATTCTAGACCTTGGGATTAGATCATCCCCTTGGTCTAAATTCCCTTCTCTGTAGCTGAAACACTTCTGAATATTCTTAGCAACCTCGCCCTAGAATCTCAGCTTAGTTTCAGTGCTCTGCCTCTGTGTGTCTTTACAAATGACCCTAAGCCTTTCCTTTATACTTTTCTCGTTAACAAATCAACGCCCATGATCAAATCTTGAATCAATGGCTAAGACTAAAAGAAATCTTGACCCGTGTGACTTAAGACAATTTCATCACATGTTTAATTAAATTCACTTTAATTATTTAAGTTCCCTAAGTTTTAACTTAGGAAATACACTTAAAATAATTAATTAATTTAATATCTCCTAAACCAGATGAAATTTCTCAAATCCATTTCTGGGTCTTGTAGATCAAGTGTACTCTAGTCCCTCCACAAAATTTGGGAGCTAGAGCATAACTGATGCTACCCCAAATACACAAAATCTCAACAACGTTGTCATCTAATATTTGCCTAAGTGACTTTAGGGAGACTTTATTTCCTAAGTGTGGGTTATGGGTCCCATCACTTATTTTTATTAAATGGTTAACATTAGAAAAACAAAATTGTGCAAAATTAATATTTCCAATTAGCTACCGTTAATTGGGAATATTACAAATTGTAATCTTGCTTTAGAGCTAACTAATAAAATAAACCAAGAGCACTATCTCATCACATTTACTTGAAAATTTCTCAAATTTTTTGCTAACTTGATGGTTTAAAGTTTCACATACGAATCTTATCTCAAGAAGCACTTTGGATGCAAACATTTTAATTTCTTAAATTTTGCAACAAGTTTAATTCTATGGTACCTGAAAATTTGCTTACTTTTGCAACTTCATTGCATGTTGTCATTTTAATTGTCATTATGCTTATGGATGATTGATATATCTTGTTTCATTGGCAAGTATCCTTATTTGGTGTTGCAAATTTAATTGCATGTTGTTATCTTAGTTTAGCATTTGAGTTTTTCTATCATCTCATTTACATTCTCTAAAGTAGAACACTAATTGTTTCCTTTTGAGCAAGATAGATTCTCGTGTTTTGATTCATAAATCTATTTATCTTGAAAGCATTTACAATATTTTGTGTTAACATTTTCTTGTTTCACTTTTCAAGATTATTTTTGCTTTCCATTTTAAAGAATTTTACTTCATTTAAGCAAATACATTTTCATTTTAAAGAGCAATTCTTTGAAGACACTGGTTTTTCATATGCTTTATGTTTATTTAAATTATGTATTGATGGTTATTGCTCATAACACTTTTTGCTTATAAATCTTAAGAAGTAATCTATTTAACTCTAACAACTGTCCTAGAAACTCACATATTTTAACTTAGTTTTCCATTTAGGGACCACTCCCCATAGCTAATCTAGGAGATAGCTTAAACGGAGAGAGTTGGGATTAGTGTGACAACCCCTTCTCTGAGTTTCTTGCCATCAACCACACTTTGTGAGATTAAAGGCTTTTCTCACTAACTTGTAGGTAGGTGTAGGCGGCAAGGCGATAACAAGACCAATGCCTTTAGAGTCAACTTGCTTTAAATCAATTAAGGACCAAATAACTGGATGAAGAACCACTACTTGAATGCTTAACTAACATATATGCTATGCAAATCCTAAGAATTAGGTGAAATGCAAGAATCTTGCTTACTTTTAATTATATTTTTGTTCTAGATGGTTCCTTCCTCCTAACTATTTATGAACTGGTCTCTAGAGTAGGTTGTGGGATAGAAGCCAACGGAAGCAAGCAAAGGCTTGATTAACGCTACCTCCCCCTGTGTTCTAAATATTCGATGCCTCTGACGCTGCAGAGACTATGGCTCTGATGACTGCAAAGTCATCATGTTTACCATTAAAGAGGTGCTAGTCTCCTCAAGCTAGGTGAGAAAGGTTGTCATAAATGTCTATCAACCAAGCTTATTCTTGGAGGTAAATTATAAGATGCGAGAATATTCCTAGAATGATATGTGAGGATTATGAGCTCCCGTTGGGAGTGGGAGTTGTGAGCTCCCCGTATGGTTGGGGGATCCAAGGGTCCGCTGGGCAGGTGGATCACTCCACTTTGTGATGAGTAGGGACAGAGAAGACGATGATATAGTCCACCTAAGGTTTGACACATGGGGGAGCACTGAGACCTCCATTGCATGGCGAGGCAGACTTATCATGTTGTTGCTCAGGGTCATGATCGGTAGTGGAGGGGTAGATATAAGCATCATGGAGATTCCCGAGCAGGATTAGCTTTGCCTTCACAGATTTTTCGCCACAAGGCCCCAGGAGAGAGGGATATAGGTTGCGCACGATGGGGGTTATCTCATAGTCAAAGTGGCGTAGCGACAACATGGTGGCACCTCTACGAGATTAGCAGGGGACCCGAGCATTACAGCTCGATAACCTCTAGGGGTGAGATGTATACTACATGGGGAGATCATGTAGATCTTGTGAAAAATCTACTACAGTGTATTGGTTTATTTCTCCTACTTGATTTAAATTAATACAAGTTATTTTGATAAATTAAATTAAGAAAATACTGAAATAAACACAACTACAACCTACACATGCAGATCATTAACTGAATAATATGCTCATGCAACAAAGTGACACATGGATTTTTGGACATAAGTCCCGAGAAAAACTCAAAGCGGGAAAACCTGTGCGACAGATATGAGGGTTTATTATTGTAATATTTCCAAATGGGAAATGCAGCAATATTAAACAATAATGCAGAAAAATAACGCAGATCAGCTGAGTAAGAGCAGGAGGCCAATATGGAGGCTCATTATTTACATATACATCAGCAAAATATATGAATAAGTCAGCCCAAGAGATGTACAACAGGAAATAGAAGACTTTTATGGAAGAAAATCCTCAAAAAGAGGTGCTGCAATTATGTATTAAGACTGAAATAGCTTGACAACGTTATTTTTATTAGCTGCAACCGCTGTAGATTACACTTTAGATCTAGAGCAGATCTGTGTATGAAAAGTTAGATCTATATTAGATCTGTACACTAGATAGGCTCTTCTTCAAATTCCCCTTGGGGTTCTTAGCAAAACAAGAAGTACAAGGAGTAGATCTGAGATCTAATGTTGCGGAAATGCTGCAGATCTGCAGAAATATTCAGAAATACATGAACATTAAGATCTGATCTGATATATGTAATATAATGATCCCCTCCTATTGGATCTCAAATGTGAAGGGCAGATCCCCAACACATGAAAACCACTCCTGCAAAAGTGTGCCAAAAGACCCTGCAACAATACCCTTACAAATAACGTTGTCCCGGAAGGAAAACTACGCTATAGGCTCTAGAACATGTTTGGCCTCAAGCCAAAATCTGAAAATGTAGCTCCAATCTTCCAATACTCTCTTGCCAATGGGATAAAAGCCTTCCCCACTGAAAAAAGGCACTAGATTTTCCTAGATCTAAGTAGATCTAGCCTCCACTTGCTGCAGCTTACAAAGACAACCAAACCCTTACCAGGATCTGCGTTGTAATTGGAAGAAGAGCTTGGCCAAATGCCCGATAGTAGACAAGAAATACAAACTCTTCCAAGAGGCATCTCAAGGGAAGAGGTGGGATTCCCAATCAGGAACACCCAGTGCCAAACAACACTATTCTCTGCTAAACAGCAAGGAGAATAAGAAATGTCTAAATAGACAAAATATTCAGAAATAACATAATCGTCAACAACCCTCTCATGCTTCCATCCTCTTCCTTTTATAAGTTGAGAGCTTGCAAAACCCTAAACCATCTCAATGAAACAACTCCTTTCACATGAGCCACCTCCAACTAAAACTGCGTTGTGCCTCATTGATGGCCACTCCTCCAAGACAGCGTTGTTGATTTGGTCATGGTTGACCCAGTCAAAAGATTCAACCCCTTTCACACCTAAGGGTGCTTATTTAAATAGCCCAGATTTAGCCTTGTTCACATGTGGCATTGATTTATTTACTGTTTAGGAGTTTTATTGAACTTCCTTTACACATTTATTCATCAAACAGAAAAACAAAACAAAATTGAATATTCCCATTAATTTGGGACTAATGGGGAATATTACAGTCCTCCCCTCCAAAATGTTGTTTTTCCTCAAGAAACTGATAAGGTGAGTGTTTCAACTCTTCTCCTCCTCCATTGGTGACACCATCATCATGTGTTAAGCTTTCTCCATAAGCTAAGTGTTCACCAATCCAACCCTCCATGAATTGCTCGTCCAAATTTCTTATGAGATGTAAATAGTCCATCCTATAAGAAGTCAATAACTCAAATGAAACAAACATGGTTGAACCAATTCTCTCCCTGAAACATGTAGCATAAGGTACGTAGAGAGTCTCCATCCCATGTGGTACATACATGACTCCCATGCTCCCTCCATACTGTCAAACCAGGAGGTAACTCCGCAAAACTCATTGTGTATTAGAGGGAGATTGTGTGTGTACTTATACATGGAGGTGAGGCTATTGGGATTCACTTCCCAATGACTCTTGGCCTTCCTTATTTACTAAATTACAATAATATACAATCTCACCCAACCCCTTAGGATTAGGTGTCAACATTCTCCCTTTTAATTTGAAGGGATGTTGGTGAGTCCAAGCATCGTTATGAACTTTTCAAACTTATTTCTTCCTAGTGCTTTAGTGAAGATGTCTGCAGTGTGCTCATTTGTGGAACAATGATGTAGATGGATGGTTTTGGCCTGAACATGATGTCGAATCAGATGGTATTTTTTATTGATGTGCTTTGTTTGATCATGGAACTTCGGGTTCTTGGCCAACTTTATTGTAGAAGTGTTGTCGATCATGAGTGGTGTTGAATGCATTTATTTCATCTGCAAATCTTCTAGGATTTTCCTGAGCCACACAATTTCCTTTGTCGCTTCAGCGGCTGCCACATATTCTGCGTCGGTTGTGGAATCTGCTGGAACTGACTGTTTGCGTGATTTCCATGAGACAGCTCCTGATCCAAGACTTATGGTATAACCTGAAGTAGACACCCCAGTTTCTTTGTCCCCATCAAAGTCTGACCCAGAGTATCCGATCAAGCTGAAATCGCCTACCTGTGTATATTTGAGTCCAAAGTCTTGAGTCCCCTTCAAGTACTTTAGAACTCTTTTTGCAGCAGACCAATGTTCTTCACAAGGTTTTTGCATAAACCTGGAGAGGATTCCAACAGCAAATGAGATGTCTGGTCTGGTGGTAGTCAGGTAGATAAGACTTCCTACAAGCTGTCTATACTTCGTTGCATCCTCGAATTCTTCCCTTCAATGGATGTGAGCTTCAAGTTTTGTTCCATTGGAGTGGTTAAGGGATTGCATTCATCCATGCTAAACTTGTTCAAAAGATCTTCGGTGTACTTCTTTTGAGAAAGAAATATAAATTTAGGATGTTGAGTTACTTCAATACCCAGATAGTAATGAACATAACCCAAATCAGTCATTTCAAAACCTTTCTTCAACTCTTTCATTATGGATGCAATATAACTCTTTTTTCCAACTTTCTTAACAAACAAAGTTGCATCATCAAAATCAAAATGTTTGAAGTCAAGTTTCAGAAGATGCTCAATTAATTTCTCATACCAGGCTCGCGCTGCTTGCTTGAGGCCATACACGGATTTTATAAGCTTGCATACTTTGTGTTCTTGGCCCTTCACAACAAATCCTTCTAGTGGGGACATAAAAACTTTCTCCTTTAGATCTCCATTCAAAAAGGCGGTCTTTACATCCATCTGATGGACTTTCCATCTCTTCTGAGCTGCTAGGGCAAAGAGTGTCCAAATGGTGGCCCATTTTGCTGTGGGAGCAAAAGTTTCTTCATAATCGACCCCTTCTTTTTATGCAAAAACTTTTTCCACAAGCCTGGCTTTGTGCTTGTCAAGTGAGCCATTTGCTTTGTACTTGTTCTTGTAGACCCACTTACAGCTAATTGGTTTGGTTCCCAAAGGAGGATCAACCAGCTTCCAAGTGCCATTCTTTATCAAGGCATCATACTCCTTTTGCATCGCTTCATTCCATTCATCATGAGAAGTTGCTTCTTTGAAGGAAGTTGGTTCATGATCTGTAGAAAAACTCAATTCACAGTTATAAGCAATATCCATATCAACAGGTGAATCAGAATTATCTACATCACCTTCGTTTTGTCTAGTGGAACTTCTTGTTCCTGTCTTTCCAACCTCATCGGGATGAACGTTTTCTAGTGTCTTTGTTAGCCATTTGGGGGGACCTTTCTGAGATGGCCCAGGCTGGTCATTTGACTGAGTTGGAATTGAATCAAGATTCAATCTCTCAATTCTGTCAATCACTTTGTTCAAGGTGTCATCCGTGGTTGGTTCCTCAGGTGGGGGAGAGATTGCTTCGAGAAATGATTCCACAGATTGATTCAATATAGGAATCCCCCCTTCAAGGTGTGGAATCTGATTATCAAATTCTTGAAAATACTTTGCATGTGTGAATCTATCCAGGCGATCAAGTTGCCGCTCAACAACATTGTCAGTCTTGGAAGATTCAAGGAATATGACATCTCTTGCTATTGCAAACTTCTTATTGACTTCATCATAGAGACGATATCCTTTGGAGGTATTGGAATACCCTAAGAAGATACATTTTCGACTTTTAGCACCAAGTTTATTCCTTTGTACCTTGGGTATCAAAGCATAACAGGTGGAACCAAAGACCCTGAAATGCTTTACCGAAGGAATGTGGCCATGCCACATTTCATAAGGAGTTTTGTTTCTGATTGAATTTGAAGGACACCTATTCTTTATGTATACAGCACATAGAACTGCATCAGCCCAAAACATCAATTTTACATTCTTTAAAAACATCATGGAGCGAACCATATTTAAAATTGTCCTGTTCATTCTCTCAACTACAACGTTCTGTTGGGGATTATAGGGCACAGTGGTTTGATGTTTGATCCCATGTTGACGAAGATAATTTTCAAATTCGTTTGAAGTGTATTCTTTTCCATTATCAGTACGTAAAGAGCCAATATGAGTTTGTGCATCATTTTCAATCCATGCATGAAAATTCTTGAATGTTTGAAAAGCATCAGACTTGTTCTTCAATAAGTAAACCCAACACATTCTGGTGTAATCATCAATAAATGTCGTCATATATTTATTTCCATTTGCAAAAGCAACAGGCATAGGGCCACATAAATCTGAATGAATAAGCTCAAGTTTTCTATGTGCTTTGGAATGTGAATCATGAAATGGTTGTTTGCTATGCTTTCCTAGAATACAAGCATCACATTGCTTAAGTTTCCTAGGAATTGTAGGCAGTCCATTAACACCATTTTTCTTCAACAATTGAAGGCTGTGATAGTTTAAGTGTCCAAATCTAGCATGCCATAAAAGACTTGATGGGAATGTACCTTCATCATGATATGAATTGAATGCCAAGTTTTGTGCATGAGTAGAGGAACCTTGCAGCTTCAAGAGTCTTCCTTATTCTATTCCCTCCATGACAAGTGAGCGATTTGATGCTTCTCTGACCTCAACCTTGCCATCAAACATGTGAATGGAGTGTCCTTGCTGGCAGATGTGGACCAAGGACAGCAAGTTTCTCCTCAATTCAAGGAGGTATAGAACCTCATGTAAAAGGTGATCTGGAAGACCAGGCGACTTAAGCCTGATTGTTCCAAGCCCTGATGGCTTGAGTTTGGATTTATCTGTGAAGTATACTGCTCCATCAACTTTGTCAGTAAATTCTTCAAAAAAATATTTTCTAAATGTCATGTGACATGTTGCTCCTAAATCTAGCAACCAATCATTTCTCCAAGAAGTAAATGAAACATCAAACAAGTCTTCAGTTACACCATTGTTACAATGTGCTACAACATAATGAGCGGATTCAGGTGCTTTACCTTTGTCTCTGTCATGAGTTTTACCTTTTTCTTGATTCCTTTGCTGCTCAATTTTATCCCAAGGCAGCTTACATGTAGATGCATCATGCCAGTCTTTATTCCAGTGTATAAAATGAAGATCAGATTTTTCAGTTTGAGTTTGTCTGCCCCCCTTCCTCTGAAATTTCTTCTTCTTCTTCCTCTTCGGCCACCTCTTCCTCTGGAATAATCTTGAGCATGACTCTTCTCTCTATGTGCAAATCATACAGTCTCTTCAGAAGACAGAGGGGCTGTCATCTTTCCAAAAGCTTTCTCTCTTTCTGCAAACTTTTTCTCAAGGGACTCAAAAGTGATTTTCATGAGGTTTCCACTTGCTTGCAATGACTCAAGATAATGTGAGTAAGTGGGATACAAAGCCTTAACATATGCTATGAGAGATATGTCAACATCTGCACCAGTGCTCTTAATGTCATGCATGATAGATCTTAATTCTGAAGCTAAAGCAAGAGGATCATCATTTTTCAATTCCAAACTGAACAGCTTAATCATTAATTGAACAATTTCAAGTTCTGAATGTGAGTCATATAGTTCTTTTAGCTTGCTCAAGGCTTGATAGGCATTTGAAAATGGTGTAATATGGTGACTCACCTCTTCATTTACGGAAGCTGCAATCAAGGCATAAGCCTTGCAGTTCTTGTTTTCCCAAATGACGATCTCGTTGTCTGAAGTGGGCTTTGCTGGTGGAAGGTCTTTTTCTCCTTCACAAATTCCTCTCCACAGCTCATTAAAAATGAGAGTGCGCTTGATTTTCCGAGACCATTCAGGATAGTTCTCTTTGCCGGAGAGAACAACTCCTACAATAGATATGAGAGAATGCATTCTTTTGAAGGAAAAAAAATACTTTGTTGGGTAAAAACTCAATTCTGGTTTCAATTCTGCAAATTTTTTATTTTTTTTTGTAAAAAATTTGGGGGAAAAAACAGAGGTATTATTTGAGGGAGGTGATTTATGGGGAAGGTATTTTCTGGGGATGGTGATTACTGGGGAAAGTATTTTCTAGGGAAGGTGATTACTAGGGGAGGTGAAATTGTAAAAAAAAATTAAAATGATATCATGGCCGAATAAATAAAAAACGCAGAGAATTTGCGTGGGAGGGGAGGTAGGGTCGAGCGGCCGTCAAAGGGGAGGGGAGGGCCGAGCGAGGGGGATGGGGAGAGTGGCTGTGAGGGGGCAGGGACCGTGAGGGGAGGGGAGGGATGGGGAGTGCGGTGAGGGGTGAGGGGGGAGAGTGGTGAGGGGGAGTGCGATGAGCGGAGGGATGGGAAGTGCGGTGAGGGGTGACGGGCGGCGGCCGTGAGGGGGAGTGCGGGTGAGATGGAAGAGCGGGTGAGCAGGGTTGGGAGTGGGCAGCGCTGGCGGGATGGGAGAGCGGGTGAGCGGGGTTGGGAGTGGGCAGCGCTGTGGTGAGCAGGTGGGGAGGGCCGAGAGCTCTGATACCAAGGGACTGTGATTTGCACAGCCAATGGGAATGAGTGAACAATAAAAAAATTGTACAGTAAATTTAATTGTGCTCAAAATTTGAGCAGAAATTGCACAGTGGTGTGCATAAACAAAAGGCAGAATGTGCAAAAAAAAAAAATTGCAGAATTTGCAGTGAAAAAAAAAACTCAGAATTTTCCAGAATTGCAGAACGGCAAGAGCAATAAATAGAAAATTGAATGCACAATGACAGTCTGCAAAAATGCAGAACATGAGGGAGTTACACCAAAGGCAGGAATGCCAAAAAATGGGACTGGCTCTGATACCATGTCAGACCAGGAGGTAACTCTGCAAAACTCAATGTGTATTAGATGGAGATTGTGTGTGTGTACTTATACATGGAGGTGAGGCTATTGGGATTCACTTCCCAATGACTTGGCCTTCCTTATTTACTAAATTACAATAATATACAATCTCACTCAACCCCTTAGGATTAGGTGTCAACACATACATCCCCATAAAAAGTAAAAGTATATCATCAATGTATGGAAGCAAAACTACATACATACAAACATAAATTTAAGCATGTGGAGGTGGGTCATAGTCCCACATATGGTACCAGTGTAGTACATCTCCTGCCTGTATCAGATCAAGATATGGTAAGTGGTTTCCCCACCACTTACTTGTTTCCCATGTTATCTCGCTATGGTTGAAAGTGTGAGATATGTTTGGTGCTTTAGGAAAGTACTCATCATGATAGAAAATCTCCCTTTGCTCATCAAGGGAGTGGTCAAATTCAGAAATTTTTGTGGCCCATTGTTGGCCATGAGATTTACAAGATGTATTGCT
The DNA here is from genome assembly GCA_034641835.2 of Pinus albicaulis. Classification (NCBI taxonomy): domain Eukaryota; kingdom Viridiplantae; phylum Streptophyta; class Pinopsida; order Pinales; family Pinaceae; genus Pinus; species Pinus albicaulis. The sequence continues at coordinate 1,075,963,613 of CM076575.1, read as the reverse complement.
CCTCCTTGGAGCCATGGCTTGCATAAATATGGTGAAAGAATATATACAATCAGAAAATAAAACATGCTTTACATGATCAGATTTTTCACCAACAATACTCCTCATACAATTGGAGTGGCGCATGGATCTATCTTTTCTCTCAAAAGAAGGAAGAGATGGCTGAAATAACTCCTTCATAGAGTCATGTTGCTGCCCCAACTCCACATAGTGCATGCATTCTTGAAAATGCTGATGTAGTTCTTCTTTCAAAACTTCCCAATCAAAGCTTCTCATGATGATGTTGTAGATCTTCATGGAATACATGTGGCTAAAACAAAACTCTTTGTAGGCCCTTTGTAGCAACTTCTCCTTGAGCTTGGAAGCTCTAGACAAGAAGATCCTACCATGATGATAGATGACTCCTTCATGGACTAGATAGCCCTCTTCATGTAGTTGGTCATCAAGTATCATACAAGTGTGAAGATCCTTGGAATATTCCACCAACAGTTGGGATTTCCAATATAGATCTACACTCCCCAACCATGACAACGTTGGTAATGTATCAACAGAATTGTCTGTCATGTTGCTGCTCTCCTCCTTGACATCTTCCATGCCAAAGGTGTATATTGGAAGCCCATTCCTTCCATTATTCTCCTCCCACAGCGCAGAACTAGAAATGAGAGTGGGTGATGATGGTAAGGGAAGAAGATTTCCCTCCTTCTTGAGCTTACCCAAGACTCCCAGCGTTGTAGCTTTGTCTTCTAGTGCTCCAATCTCTCCTGGATCTAAGCTTGGAGCATCATGTTGTGAGTTATTCCCCACAAAATCTGAATCAGGTGGCCTCCTAGGTGGTTTGCCACTAGATAAGAGTGTCCCATGCAGAAATCTCATGAACATGATAGATGGGACTATAAAGTCCTTGCTTCCAATGCGCAAATCCGTCTCTGTTTTTTGTGTGGAAGTGGTATGTGAGGGGTATGTATGCATGCCTTTGATCATTTGAGATTCACCACTCTTCTTGTCCACCCATTCCATTGTAAATCCTCCCAATCAGTGGTGACTTTCTCTAATGTAATCAACCATTGAACACCCAAAATCACATTGGTGTCTGGTATGTTGATCACAAAGAAGTGATCAATAAGTTCCCATGGTGACTGCAAGTGATGGGACATAATGCATGCATTGCATTGTTCTATCTCCTGGGACCAAAAAAGAGAATCCGTCAAAAGTATCAGTGGGTATTGCTCTCCTTTGTACAAGATGAGCATCAATGAAGTTGTGGGTGGCCCCACTATCAATCAATATAGAAACCCTCTGATTCAAGATTGAACCTTGAACTCTGAAGGTCAAGTACTTAGGTACTCCTCTCAAAGATGCAAGAGTCCCTCCAATAGGAGCAAATGCTCCATTCCCATCTTCTGATGGTGTTGGATCTCCTCCAGCAGTGTTAGCGCTGTGACCTCTCCTTGGTTCATCTTCTTCTTCCTCCTCAATATCTGAGAAGACCTCTATGTAATGTGCTTTTCCAGTAGCACATCTATGTCCAGGTACCCATGATTCTTGGCAAGTGAAGCATAGCTTCTTCTTCCTTATATCTCTCCGAACTTCATCATCAAGAGGCTTCTTATATGAGCTCTCCTTTGAAGGAGCAGCTTTCTCTTCCTTTCCTTTAGAAGGGAAAGAGGGCTTATGCTGAAAGTTTGCCTTTGCTTTTGGCAAGGCATCTTGAAGGTCTCTAGCCCTCTCAATGGCATCATGCAGAGTAGTGGGTTTGGTAGACTTTACCAACCCATGAAGAGGTTCATCGAAACCATCTATGAACATATACACCCTTCTTGCTGCAAACAAATCAGGAACCATAACAGATAATCTCAAAAATTCAGAGATGTAAGATTTTGTATTACCTAATTGTTTCAACTTTTCAAGGCTCATGAATGGTGCCTCTGGATCTCGTCTGTCAAATATTTCCACCAGCCTTCTAGTGAACTTTGAATAAGCAGTCACATTGGCATGACCCAATGTAGACAAGCCATGGAACCACCAGTGATGTGCTTCACCTTCAAAGTGCAGCGCTGCAATCTTGATAGCCTCCATCTTAGGGACCTTGTTCAACTGAAAGTAGATGTCAAGTTTTTCTACCCATTCTTTGGAAGAACACTAGGATGACCCATCGAAATTGGGTAGAAAGAATTTGCCCATAGAGTGATGTCGATCATGATTCTGAGTGAATCCACCATCTCTATGCTGATGCCTTGGTCTTCTTTTGTCCTTGAGGTGACAAAACTCTTGAAAACTCAAGTGATCATTGAATCTCTGATTTTGAGACTCATATTCTTCAAAGTAGTCTTCAAGGGATGCTTGCTCTTGAAACCCTTCATTTCCCACAACCAAAAAGGTAGGCATGGTAGAGCGTTGGGAAACTTGTGGCTGATGCACTGGTTGATCATTCCAGTGGTGAGACATGCCAGAGCTTTCTCCAAGATGAAATCTCTTAGGAGATTCTTTGATTCTGTCCAATCTCATCTCTTTGATCTCTCTAGCAAGATCTTGCATGGCTCTCAAAAGGATCTTTGCAAAGTCCTTTCCTTCTTCATCACTTCCAGATTTAGGGGCTTTACCCTTGTCTTTATCATCATTTGTGTAATCAATTTTCTTCTGTCTTCTTTTTAGATACCTCTTCTCCTTGTCAATAAGAGGCTCTTTTTCTTTTGAAGACATATTGGCTTTTTACAGGCTGTGTCAAGATGGTTGCTCTAATACCACTGTAATATTCCCAAATGGGAAATGCAACAATATTAAACAATAATGCAGAGAAATAACGCAGATCAACTGAGTAAGAGCAGGAGGCCAATATGGAGGCTCATTATTTACATATACATCAGCAAAATATATGAATAAGTCAGCCCAAGAGATGTACAACAGGAAATATAAGACTTTTATGGAAGAAAATCCTCAAAAAGAGGTGCTGCAACCATGTATTAAGACTGAAATAGCTTGACAACGTTATTTTTATTAGTTGCAACTGCTGTAGATTACACTTCAGATCTAGAGAAGATCTATGTATGAAAAGTTAGATCTATATTAGATCTGTACACTAGATAGGCTCTTCTTCAAATTCCCCTTGGGGTTGTTAGCAAAACAAGAAGTACAAGGAGTAGATCTGAGATTTAATGCTGCAGAAATGTTGCAGATCTGCAGAAATATTCAGAAATACATGAACATTAAGATCTAATCTGATATATGCAATATAATGGTCCCCTCCTATTGGATCTCAAATGTGAAGGGCAGATCCCCAACACATGAAAACCACTCCTCCAAAAAGTGTGCCAAAATACCCTGCAACAATACCCTTACAAATAATGCAGTCCTCGAAGGGAAACTGCACTGTAGGCTTTAGAACATGTTTGGCCTCAAGCCAAGATCTGAAAATGTAGCTCCAGTCTTCCAATACTCTCTTGCCAATGGGATAGAAGCCTTCCCCACTGAAAAGAGGGACTAGATTTGCCTAGATCTGAGTAGATCTAGCCTCCACTTTTTGCAGCTTACAAAGACAACCAAACTCTCAATAAGATCTGTATTGTAGTTGGAAGAAGAACTTGGCCAAATGTCTGATAGTGGACAAGAAATGCAAACTCTTCCAAGAGGCCTCTCAAGGGAAGAGGTGGGATTCCCGATCAGAACACCCAGTGCTAAACAACACTATTCTCTGCTAAACAGCAAGGAGAATAAGAAATGTCTAAACAGAAAAAATCTTCAGAAATAACATAATCATCAACAACCCTCTCATGCTGCCATCCTCTTCCTTTTATAAGTTGAGAGCTTGCAAAACCCTAAACCATCTCAATGAAACAACTCCTTTCACATGAGCCACCTCCAACTAAAACTGCGCTGTGCCTGATTGATGGCCACTCCTCCAAGACAACGCTGTTGATTTGGTCATGGTTGATCTAGTCAAAAGATTCAGCCCCTTTCACACCTAATGGTGCTTATTTAAATAGCCTAGATTTAGCCTTGTTCACATGTGGCATTGATTTGTTTACTGTTTAGGAGTTTTATTGAACCTCCTTTACACATTTATTCATCAAACAGAAAAATAAAACAAAATTGAATATTCCCATTAGCTTGGGACTAATGGGGAATATTACAATTATTAAGTAGTTCGGAGTACAGTAAATCTGGGTTCCAGATCTCGAAAACCCGACAAAGAATAAAAGAAATCAATTATGCAACTAACTTGAAGTTCTAGTGCCAAATATCTGACTAATCCACACCCTCAAACGGGATTTACAGAACTCAGCCCGGATCTGGCCCTAGAAACCCTCAGCGCTGCCCCTGAAGCCCCAGCGTCAGCTCTGCTAGCCTCAAAATGCTACTGTGCTGCCCAGAGAGGGACTGCGTAACCCTTGGAAGGGTGACACAGGCCTTACGCTAGCTTAGAAGCCCTCCTACGTAGCGCTGTCATGCGTAGTGGTTGCGCAGCACCTGCGTAGCTACTGCTCTGCTTCCCTGCATTGTCCTTGTTGCTACTCCTCTGCCTCTTACTGACTCTTGGCCCCAGAATCAGATCATTCCCTTGGCCAATAGTACCCCTCACTGCAGGAAGTTCCTCCGGAATTTTTTAGCAAACCTGCCCTAGAATTCTAGATTTATTCCTCAGTTCTGCAACTATGTGTCTTCTCCAACTGACCCCCAAGCCTTTCTCTTATACTTTTCGTTGAACCCTTTAACGATCGATATTAAATCATTTATCAACGGATGAGATTAAAATATTGCTTGATCCATGTGACTTAAAGCAATTTCAGCACGTGTTAATTAATTCACTTTAACTATTTTATTTTCCTAAGTTTAGACTTAGGAAATCCATTAAAATAATTAATTATTTGAATAACTTGAACACCAACTGAAATTTCTCAAATCCCTTTCTGGGTTTTGGAGATCAAGTGTGTCCTAGCCCCTCGACAAAATTTCAGGGCTAGAGCACACCCAATGCTACACTAGCTATACAAAATCTCAACAGATCTTCCATTGGGCTTTAACGAGTCACTGATGGAGTGGAGGACTTCATTAGTATGGTAGGTTGGTCAGTGGGATGATAGCAAGAGAGACTCATGTGAGCGAGACGCTATCTCTGCAGGGATTAGGTGGTATCTTCGAGGGTTTACTCTTGGAGTGCGTGAGATGGACTACTTGGTAGGGAAACTTCAGGAGGAGTTGGGCATAGTGCCACATTATCATGATTCCCTATTCACTGATGATGTTTAGAGGGCTTATGCTACTTGTTCCTATCAGGATGGTGAGTGGAGCAGGGGGAGCTTCTTGTTGGACATGATGGCTTTGGATTCGAGTATTGAGGGATCCCTTCATATCTAGGGGATGCAGAGGTTAGGGATGATTTAGTGGCACATTTGGGACCCTGGTACAACTTCGCAGTGACAGTGGGGAGCGTCAGCTAGAGAGGATGCTTGTTCAGCCATTGCTTGAGGAAAAACACTTTTTGGCGGGGAGGACTGTAATATCCCCAAATTAGTAGTCAGTTAATTGGGATATTAATTTTGGCAAATCTTAATGTTGGGTGGAAATAAAGTGGGTAGGGGACACACAATTAATAACTAGGCCAAATAAAGTATTTTTCTAAAGTCCCCAAGGGAAAATTGATGCTCTAGTGGTGGGGTCGAGTTGGCCTTAGGTAGAAGACACGAAAAGGACAACGTGAGATTTGTTAGAGGAAGGTAGCACGTGATTGGCCAAGGAGAGGCAATGCAGGTCAAGGTGGGACACAAGGCATACATTGGACCTCAATGGATAAAAGGAAGAAGGGAAGGCTCATTCGACATTCATTAATTCAACTATTTTCTTCTTGTCATTTTGACAGAGCATGCTTGAGCCAGAGAGCCAAGTCTGCATTGCTGCTTAGCACACGAGATCTTCAAGCGGAGATCTCAACCTCTACCTCGGGGGAATTCAAGTACCCGCTTAGGAGAGGAGTTCCACACCCTGTGAGGAGAATTTCCATCAGTAGCATCAGGAGGAAGCGTAGCCAGTTCTAGACTGCGTAGAGGAGGAGACTGTGTAGTGGAGGATACAGTGTAGAGATGATTTGGTTGTTTTGGGAGGTGAGAAGAGAGGGAGTTGCAGCGGAGATTTTGTGGGGAGGCTTGAAGCTTCCTAACAGGGATTTTTGCGGCATTTTGGAGACTTCCAGCAGCAGGATTTACAGGAGGATCGATTTACCCCACAGTGCAATTAGCCAAGCTCAAGAGGGCCAATTTTTGGGGTCAAGCTTTGGGCAAACCCTTTTTGGGTTTTTCTGGGTTTATTGGGAAGAAGCCACGATTAATATGGCAGAATTTTTTGGGCAAATTTGAGGTGTCAAACAGAGATCCTAACTCAACCAGCAACTAGAGGAGCTAGGGGAAATTGGGCCGAAATTCTGGAGTCAACATTTGGTCAATTCCTTTGTGGGTTTTTGTGGGTTTCTTGAGTGGAGTCCGGAGTTAAAGTCCCAGAATTTTCTGAGCAGTGCAGCAGACCCTAGCAACATTTCTTTGAGAGCATTAGTAGCATTTCTGACAGATTGTAGCGCAGAGCTATAGCCATACAACGTACCATCAGTGGGGGATTTCAGTGTTGATTCATAGAGCTTCTCTAGTTTTCCTTGAGCAAGCCCAGGTGCCTTCATTCTAGCATCTCCATTGTACTCATTTCTAGCAAATTAATAAAATGGCTCAACAGTATTTTATGGCTCCGTTGGTGTTTTGATATCAGTTTTTGTTCTGTTGTCTCCTTAATATCTCTTAGCCTCTTATTACTGTTATTTTCTCATTTGGGATATTACAGAGCACTTATCTAATTAGCTAATGATTTCCAATACAAGATGCTAATGTCTAAAATTAAAACCAAATCACTTCAACCATGAATGATTATGAATTGTAAAATTTCCTTACTCAATTTTAGAGACCTATGTGTTATTTATTATCGCTGCAACCTTGTATTCATACGTCTGCAAATTTTATATCAGCAATTAAGAAGTGATGGAAGATGCCAAAGATAAGCTAGAAAATCAGTGCATTTAACTTCCAATGATATTCACTTGATTATAGGACTACTTAGACACTATAGATCATATTTATTATGCTCAGATCAGACCTCAAAATGATGTATATCATATCTGCAATTACTCAGAAAATCAGTGATTCAGTCTTTAATAAACCAACAAGGTGCCTAAATATTAATGCCAAATAAACTCCAATGATTAGCGAATCAATTTTGAGTGATTTTTAGATGATATATAGTCAATTTTGATGATTCTTATTTAGTTTATATAAGTTTATAACTGCATAAATGGTTGTAGAAAACATATCAGATCTAGAAATTGCCCAACAGTCCTAAAAAAATAACTTATATGCAATCAATTTACCCACAAGATTAATGTTCAATGGCTTAAGTGTCTTGTTAATGAATTTAGACTTATTTTATGTGTGTTTATGCCCTAAATACACTGCTGTAACAACTATAGCAGACCTGAAACTTTCGATCAGACCTTGAAAATTATATGACTGCCAACATAAAACAATAAAATTGATAGATCAAACCCTTATAATTTATTTTGATGTCTTGTATGAGTTATTAGCTAAATCTGTGGGTTCTTTAGGCTTGTATTATGATGATTATGCCACTGTTATATCAATATATCTGATCTGATATAAACTATAGAGTCAATTAAAATGAGAGATGAAGGAAATAAAAGCAAACCCCAAGGCCTAATGGCCTATGTCAAGTTTGGAGATGTGAGAGAAATCATTCCTCAATACTTGAACTCACAAAATGTTAGCTCAAAACCCAAAGATCGAACCTTTATGACTGCTACAATCACAAATTATTAGAGATAAGATGCCAGTCCCTTGAAAAAACCCTTGTTTGCAATGAAATCTAGCCCTTGTAGGGCTTACGACCATCTTAATGCTTGCAAAATAGGTTCCAAACACTAAGCCTTTTTGGTTGGGTAAGGGCTAGGGCCTTCAAAAAATGGGTTTCTTCCCCAATTTGAAAATAAACAACCTACAAAAATGGGTTAAAAAACCCTAGAATTCTAGGGTTTTTAAAGGTTGGAAACTTCAGAAGTTTACTCTTTTCTTTGATCCCTTGAGAGATTTCAGCTGTACAAATAAAAATAAATTTTCTCAAAAAAAACCAATATATACAAAAAAAAAACAAAACCCCAAGAAATTGCATGCAAGAAAAAATTAAAATGCAATGGGTTAGTGCAATTATTTGCATAATAGAAAATACAAGGTGAAGGTTAGTATATATAGACACAAATTAGATAAACTATTTTCAAATTATGAATGTGGGATAAAAGCTTTGCAAGTAAAGTTTGAATTTCAAATTAAAAGTTAAATCTAATTAAAACATTTAAACTACAGAATTAAAACTTAAATCAAATAAAAATTTACAATTTTGAAATCTAAAAATTATTTACAAAATAAAATAAATCTAAAGAATATTTACAAATATGCTAAAAACTCCAAAACACTAAATTTACAACAAAACCTCAAACCCAAATAACTGCAAAACAAGGGTTATAAAATTTTATTTACAATAATTATTCTACAAAAAATAATTCACAAGTAATACACAAATATACAATGCTTGGAATTAAATATTTTGAGTAAGCAATTTTTTAAATGATGAGTAATAACCATAGATAAGATGTGTTTCGAAAGTTATGGTATTGCCCACAACCTAAGCGAAGTAAGAAAACCAAACAAATTTCTCGAAGCCCATACAAGGTCGACTCTCCTCCAAAGTTTGTGAATTTGGAGCCCAAGGGCTGGAGAACTTGCAAACTCTATATATTTTCTTCAAGAAAGCTTGTTAGACACATGGCGAATCAGATCACCTAAGTTAGCACAAAAATATACCAATAGAATTTTCTTATCACCGTCTAATGAATAAACATACTTTAAAATTTTAAGTACAATATAGGATAACACATACCCAGCACATACCATAGATCATTGGACAAAGAACACCTTGAGTTGAACTCCAAAGTCTTTTATTATAATATTTCAAACGTTCCTAGCAGATACAAAAGCAACATTACAAAATTACATAGACTAGAGTCAGAGCTTTATCATGATTTGAGAAGCAATTGACTTCTAATTTATAGATAAATCCTCCAAGTTGAAAATAACAACTATTTGGTTTGATCCCCGTCAAAATAATCTCTACCTTTGATAAATATTTGATCATCTTTTAATCTATGTCGTCAAAAATATTTATCTTTGAGGAAATTTCGATTTTCTCATAAAACCCATTTTTTATTAATCCAAAAAGTATTTTTTTTGGATTAATTTATTCAAAATTTTGACTTTGATTTAACCAACAAGGTCCAAAGGCTTAATTTTTCTTAAAAAATCCATTTTTGCCTTGTTGGGAGACCTCCAAAAATTAACTTCTTTTTGACCCACAAATGTTTTGGTCATTTTCCATTTGTAGAAATTAATTTCTTTAAAATTTATTTGTTGACTCTAAATTTATTAATTTTTTGGCTTGGGATTTAATTTTATTTTTGTCAGAAAAATTAATTAATTGTCTCATCAAGGGATTAATTAATTTTCCACCTTCAAATATTTTAGCCATGGTGTCTAAGTATGAGAGACCATGCACTAAAATATTTTTTTACATAAGATTTTACAAATTCAACCCTCAAAGGGGGAATACCCATTTGTTATAGACCTTGAAAATAATTATCCAATTCTGCAACACAATATAATCTAGTAGACCAAGTGATTTGTAATAAAATAATTTAGCCAAATAGCTTAAATTATTGCCAAATCACTTTTACAACATACTCGACTAAGGACACTAGGACTCACTTAAGACTTTGACAATAAATTTTACTCTAGCTTTGGAGTTTAAGTTGAAGGGAAAAAAATCCTCTGATTAGCCGTCTTTAGAAACACAGGGAATGAGTGAGGTTAAGGAATCTCCTAGGATGAAATTCATTGCCAAAATGACAGACTTACCTAGGTTGTTACATAATTACACGGTCGTACTAGTATCATTTACATTACAACTTGTAGAAGTTGGGTTTACAATGACATGATAGATAGCTGGCTGATGATTCTGAACTTTGAAAATTTTTATACAACTGCTTCCTTGGACTTGTGACAAAATAGGTGCTACATGGTCTATACATATTGACAACAGTAACAACCTTTCCCATCCCCGACGAATGCAATCCTAGTCCAATCCTTGAATCCATAAAAATGAAAAAATCATTCTAATTGATCTTCTTCTCCATCATGTTAATGATCTACCAAAACAGCCTTGTAGTGGAGCACTTAGTTTCTGTCGATACAATCATATATATTTATATTTACATTTTTTTTAATTATTATACAAATATATTTGTATTATGGCTATTGGAAGTTCAATTTTTTTTTTTTTTTTTTTTTTTTAAATTTAAATTTTATGTTATGGATGTAAATTTTCTTTTCATTTTTGATTTTCACTCACCTTATCTCATCCATACTAGGTTGTAGAGTTTAAATCACTTCTGTTGGTACGACAAATGAAGTTCATGCCATAAATACCGTGTTAATTATTGAACTGGTGACTTGCTGAGTTTTTGTGAGAACTTAGAAGAGATTTGGAAACCACCAAACTGTAAAATTCAACTCCATATTATGAATATTACAAGCAAAATGATTTTAATGCTTTCTAACCAGGTTGATGCCATCTTTTAAATTTCTTTTGACTATTTTGTTTCTTTATCCATCTCCTTTTGGTAAAGGGAGGGCAATATTTTCTTCCATAATTTTAGACATGTTTATGCTGGAAATGATTTTCAACAATCGATGATTTCATTGCTTGCTATAAGGTCAATTTATGATATATCCTAGATTAATCATGATTCTCTGTATGGAATTTTAAAATTCCAGGTGGTTAAACTTGATAATGGGGAAGCTTTAGATGCACGCCTTATTATTGATGCAATGGGAAACTTTTCCCCTATAGTAAGGCAGGTATGAATTCTCTTTTTGAAAACTACTTTGACTTTAGTAACTTTGAATAGCTTTGTGTTGGAGGCGTTTATTTGTAGAATTACTAACAGTAATGAAAGCCACAATCTTCAATCATAAACATGAATGCATGTGGAAAGGCTAAATAATTACAAGGTTCATATTTAAATCTATTGTCTAGTTATTAAGTATTTTTGAATTATGCAGATAAGATCCGAACAAAAGCCTGATGGAGTTTGCCTTGTTGTTGGTTCTTGTGGTCGTGGTTACAAAGAAAATTTTACAAGTGATATAATTTACACAAACTCACCTGCAATAAAAGTCGGCGAATCAAGGCTTCAATACTTTTGGGAGGTATTATTGTAGTAATTGCATGAGTATTGGTTACTGGTTCACAGGAAAAATACATTTGATTCTTTTGAGTGTTTCACAAGATCAGTTTTAGAAGAAATGGATAGGACAATAATTTCATGTAACAAAGATTTTATTGTATAATCATTGTACAAGTTTGTTTTTTATTATATACAAAGCACTGAAGAATTTCTTTATGGTTTTGAAGAGGGTATAGTGACTATTTCATTAAAAAATAGCTTTATTGCTAGCAGAAGTAAAATACATATATACAATGTATGACAAGAATTGAGCATTCCATTATTGTGATATGTTAAGCATGTGGCTAAAGCTAATTTGCATTTGTATAAAGCCAATTCCAAGATATACACCTTTGGTATCGGAAGCTACTTAATTCATTTGACAAAATTATTAGTTGAGAACCAAGGTAGGACTTCTGAATACAGGAAGTACATCAATTACCTACATTTAGATGACTTATTTTGTAGACTTTGGCATAAAAATTCAAGTTTCAAAATCATTGAGCAACATGCCCATTGCCCACCAAGTGCTAATCCATTGTTAGTTAATTGTAACGAACATATGCATTCACTATGTAGGCTAGATTAGATAGGCTTGAGCAACATTAATTAGTAATAGTCGGTTGGCCTTAGCTAGGCCCAACTGACATATACCCTATTACCGATCCAATTAGTAGGGCAGCAGGGCTGTGTTGTCGCCTAAGATGTACACCTAAATTTGGGAAAAGTTTCCAACCCCACAAGATATAATCTCTATAGCGCAACACTTAGAGCAGGGCTGTCACCTATTCCCTACTCACTCTGTTTAAGCTCTCTCCTAGGTAAGCTAAAGCGGGTAGTCCCTAAGGATAAATGATAAAGGAAAACTTGTTGGAAACAACAAGTTCTAGGAGATAAGGGCAAGAAAATTACCTATCTAAGTAACTTCTTTAAGATTAATTAGCAAGTATGAAAGTTAATGAGAAATGTAAAAGAATCTTCACCCCACCAACAACTGTTGAAGGTTTGCACCTCAGCTTCCAATTCACGACACTTTGCACAACAATCAAATTTTGGACTACTTCACCCTGGCTGGCCTTTGCATGAGCAGATAGGCTCAGCGCAGCGACTGCGCAACGCAGGCTGCTCCTGTGTCCCTCTGGAAGACTTTGTGTTGTCTCTGCGTCAGCCCCTGCGTGGCTTTACTGCCTCTGCGTCCTTCTGCGGCAGTGCTGCCCTCTCTGGTTTATCTTTTGCTGCTGCTGTTCTCTCTGCTTGCTTTCTGCAACACAAATTCTTCAGCCTTCTTGCTGGAGATCCAACTTGATCTGCAATCTGTCTGATCCCATGTGAAAATTTCAGAATTTACTGAACAGAAACCCTACTGTTACATTCTTAATTTACTTCTCCTACTTACATAAGTTATTAATCTGAAATCTTCAGCATTAACATCGAAGTAAATACATTAACAACCTACACATGCAAATCTAAATTGAATAACTTGCTCAATGACAAAGTGACACAAGGATTTTCTGGACAACTATCCCCGGGAAAAAAACAAATGCAGGAAAACCGGTGCTGCTAGCTTCCGGAGGGTTTTATTATTATGCAGAATCTGAGTACAAGAAATCTGGGCACCAAACTGGTTAACCCGATAGAGAAATAAAAACGGCAGCAATACCTCTATCCGGAGACCGAAAAATCTACTGATTCACACCCTCAAACTGGATTTATAGAACTCAGCCTTTTCCGGCCTCTAGAAACCCCAACGCTACTCTAAAGCCCTCTATGTCAGCTCTGCTGGCCTGCGTCAGCCTCTGCGCTGCTCAGGAAGGGCCTGCGTCACCCTAGACGGGGTTATGCTACCCCTACGCTGCCCTGGCTGGGCCTGCATCAGCCCTCCTGGCTGCTGCCTCTGCGGTGCCCCTGCTGGGCTCTCGGCTGCTCTGCATAGTTGTTTCCTTTGCGCTACTCTGGTCTGTTGCTTCTATGCCCTCATTGTAATTTTGGCCTAGGACTACACCATCCCCCTTGCCAATACTGCCCCTCGCTGCAGCTGAAACACTTTTGAAATTTTTAGCAACGCACGCCCTAGAATTCCAGCTTAGCTTCAGTGTTTTGTAGTGTGTGTGTTCTCCAACTAACCCCAAGCCCTCTTCTTATACTTTTCTCGTTGAAACATCAACGAACGTGATCTAATCTTGAATCGACGGCTAAGATTAGAAGATGTTTGATCCACATCACTTAAGTCATTCTCATCACGTGTTTAATTTAATTACCTTTAATCTTTTAATTTTCCTAAGTTAGACTTAGGATCCTTAATTAAAAAGATTAATTAATTAAATATCTCTTAAAGCGGATGGAATTTCTTAAATCGCTTTCTGGGTATTGGAGATCTTATGTACTCTAGCCCCTCCACAAAGTTTGGGAGGTAGAGCACATTCGATGCTACCCCAACACCCCAAAATATCAACACACGACTCTCCACTATCAGGGCACCATGGGTTCACTAAGACCTATAGTGCCATCAGAGAGATGTTCACTTGGAAGGGCCCCAAGGAGGACACACTCCGACATGTCTGGGAGTGCGTAGTCTGCCAGAGGAATAAGGGGGAGTTATACCATCCGGCCGGGTTGTTGCCACCGCTTCCCATTCCGAAGGGGAAGTGGGAGAGCATTTTGATGGACTTCATCATGGGGCTGCCCATGATGCAAGGAAAAAACTACATCTTCATCGTAGTTGACCGGTTGACCAAGTATGCAAACTTATTTGCTATTTCTGCTCAGTACACAACTTCACAGGTGGCCGAGTTGATCTTCAGAGACACTATCCGGTTACATGGTCTCCTCAAAACCATAGCGACCGGGACAGCAGATTCATGGGAGGTTTTTGGCAGGAGTTGTTTCGACTGGTGGGCACAGAGCTCACAACTAGCACGAGTTACCATTTGCAAACCGACGGAAAGATAGAGATAGTGAACAAGTGGCTGGAAGGCTACTTGCAAAACTATGTTACAGGGTGTTGTCGCACAGATTGTCAAGGCACCGCGACAACGGCTTAGATTGGGGGCTGTCACCTTTATCCCCAATCTCTCTATTTAAGCTGTATCCTTGCAAGCTAAGGGAGGTAGACCCTATTAGAAATGAGGATGAAGAATCCAGGAGACACAGCTAGAACATCAAATACTTGATAAGATGAATGAGATTCCACAGATCTAAATTAGATTTCACGTTTAAGACCAGTGCCTTATGGAGTCAAACAGAATCCCGTTATGCAATTATAAACAAGTAAGTGACGATTAACTGCTGCTTATTAAAACACGATTGATCACAATGATATTCAATTGAAAAACACCACAACCATGTATTAAAATATCTTAAACCCACAACAATATTATCACAAGATGAAAATGCCAGATATTTGCAATATTTCCAAATTTATAATGCTTCAATTAATTTCGATCCATAAAATGTTTCTGTAGTCAAAACTTTAGATAAAAATAATTTAGCGCACTTGACTATAAAAAATTTGAAAATCTTTTGAAATTTTTCATGTTTTTGTATTTTTGTATTTTATTTTTTATTTTTTATCTAAAAATGAAAATGAAACTGAACTCTTTAAAAGAAACTAAAACAAAACTCTAAATTTTTTTATGTTTTTCATTTGTATTTTATAATTTTTTATTTTTATTATATTTATTCTAAAATGAAAAAGTCTAAAGACTGAACTAGAATCTAAAAAAAATGTAAATCTAAAACTAAACGAAACTAACCATCATATAAAAAAAAATCGGATTTCAACCCCTAACTAACATAAACTAAGGTAATCCAACAGAATCGAACTAAATTAAAACTACAATTAAACAAACGAAAATCTAAAAGCTAAACCATTAAAAAAAATGAAAACGATCAAACCAAAACTAAATATTAAAATCGAACTAAAAGCTAACGAATGAAAATTTAAAACTTATGTCTAAACTAAACTACTTTCCAAAAATTAGATCGAAGGCTTAAAATCGAATTTTAAATCTAAAATCTAACAAATAAAAATCGAAACCAATACCCAAAAAAAAAATCAAAACGCAAATATGTGAGGGTTCAGTTTCATATGTGCGTTAATTTGCTTTGCGTTTGCAGGTGAACTGGACGTAGAAAAAGCCGACCACGTGAGCAGCTGTTTCGAACGGTGAGAAGATGAGATCAGACGGCAGGATGATGTGAGTGCAGGACGGCAGCAAAGACGAAGGTGTGAGGAATTGGAAGCAAATTAAATGGAAATCGATGGCAAAGGGCAAAGGGCTCGATGGAAGAGATATAACGCAGAGGAATGAGAGCAGCAAAAGGTTCGATTGCAGAGAAAAAAACGAGCAAATGCAGAGCTGGATTGGACTGAAATGCAGAGAAAAGGTTTGGAAGACAGAGTCGATAGAACAGAATACGAATTGGACGATAGGGGAATGTGAGACGGCTTTGCAGAAATGAAATCGATAATGGAAAAGGCAAGAGCCGGCAACGTGTAAACCCAGAACATTAAAAATTTTCCTTGAAATTTGATCTGATATATTTCTTTATTCAAAAGATACTCAGATCTTATGCTCTTTAAATCAAAACAATATCCAGATTTTCCCACGGTAGTAATTTGAGGCCAGATCTGGCCTTTGGAGGCTAGATCTGCCTTAGATCTAAAAAAATTTCGATTTGAATCCTGAATCTGCAAGAGACCAGCCAGATCTGAAGATACACACCAAGAAACGATTAAACCCTTACAGTCCTAAAAGAAAATTTACAAATTTACAACTAGTTTACAAATTTAAAACCCTCATGGTCAGATTTAAATCTATTTAGCACAGTTTAGAAATTAAAATTTTTTAAATGAGAAGCACAAGCCTTTGAAACCCTGCAAAATCACAAATATCGTAAGATAGACCTGGAATTTAACAAATAAAAAGCTTATCAGATTTATGTTTATTGAGAGTCAGCTGGTCCAACCGAAGACTTCCCCAGACGCTCAATCTTAAAAAAAAATTTCCCTGCACACTTAGATCTGAATCTTGGATCGATAGAGATTTAAGAAAACAACATGAGACCTTTACAGAAAAATCAGAATGTTATTTTATAAACCCAGAAAAATGCATAAGATACCTGTATGCAGATTAATCCATGAAGGCCATCAACCATAAAATACAAGAAACAAAGTAGCAGAGTTTAGAGACAATTCACCACATAGATCTGAGAAGGAACATCCAGATTTGTAACCCCAAAGTCTTTATGCTTTATTCCTCAAAAGTTTACAAGAGCTTCTAAGAGCAAGTGCACGATCCTGAGATCGGATGGCTCAATACTGACACAGACCTCTAAATTTATAGGACAAAATCTCCAACGGCTAGTTTGGATGATCCTTGTCAAAATAATCTTAGCCGTTCAAAAGATTTAATCATCTTTTAATCCGGAACGTTGAAATTAAAATTTTGGGGAAAAAACGAATTTATCATTTAATTCAATTTTAATTAACTCAAAAATATTATTTTTGAGTTAATTACCCCAAAATTTTGACCTTGACTTAACCACCAAGGCCCAAGGGTCCAATATTTCTTAAAATTCTCAATATTCCCTTGGCCTAGGGCTTTCAAAATCATTTTCCAAGGACCCACAAATTTTGCCTTTAAAGATTTAATCCTAACTTAGGATCCTAAATTAATTAAATTTCTGGTTTAAGATTTTATTAATAAATTGACCAAAAAATTTAATTAATTGACTAAGAGGGGATTATAATTATTTTTTCAACCCTCTTTTACATGAGATAATACATTTACATACATGAAGGGGGAAAACCCATTCGTATAGACCCTCAAATAAATACCCAGTTCTGCGACTCAAAATATGATCTAGTAGACCAAGTAGCTCAAACTACTTTTACAAGGACTCGATAGAAAACACTAGGACTCACTTAGCATGTTGATGACAAAATCCACCCTAGCTTTGGGGTGAGGTTGGAGGAAAAAACTCTGCCGATCACTTTCGTGAATCAGTGAGACAAAAAACCTCCTAGGATGGAAACCATCAACAACATACTAGGCTTACTTAGGTTGTTACATACGTTGACGGTCTTACTTAGATCATTTATATCATAACATGCAGAATGGGTTTACAATTGTTTATAAAAACTGTCGTCTGTCGATGAAATCTGGATGACACGAGCCTCGAACATGATAAGTCCCATTCGAAAAAATGGGGGTGTACTGCTATGGGGTCGTTGACAAAGTGTGGTCAACACAGAGCAGCAGAAAGCCTAGCTGCGTTGGCTACATTTGGGGGAGTACTGCTACAATACCACTTTTCATATGTCCATTGGTATGTCCCCTTTTTGTGCTTTATATGGTTATGATGCATTGACGTTTGTTGATGCTATGTTTGGGGCAAGTAAGGACCCTAGGGCCAAAGACTGGATCCAAGAGAGTTAGGACATCCTCAGGGCTCTCAAGGACAACTTGAGGATCACACAGAATCAACAGAAGATGTATGCAGATCAGGGTCGCGTGGAGAGGCAGTTTTAGGTGGGGGATTTGGTGTACCTCAGACTTCAACCATACAAGCAGTCCACGCTGAAGCAGAAGGGAGTTGAGAAGCTCAAACCTTTCTTCTATGGGTTGTACTGGGTTGTCCAACGGGTTGGAGAGGTGGCATATGAGTTGGAGTTGCTACAAGGGAGTTGGATCCACAATATTTTCCATGTGTCATGCCTGAAGAAGGCTTGGGATAGTAGGTAACAGCAACTACTGAGTTCCCTCCTACAGATGATGAGGGACATTTAGTTCTACAGCCTGAGCCCTTCTTGGACATCAGGGAGAGGCACTTGAGGAGTAGGGTGGTTGGTGAAGGAGTACCTGATCAGATGGAGGAACCTCTCGGATGAGGATGCCACTTGGGAGGGGGAGAAGATTCTTCAGCACCCATCTTTGCAGTTGCTTGAGAACAAGCAGCATTTTGGTGGGGAGGACTGTAATATTCCAAATTAACAGTCAGCTAATTGGAATATTAATTTTTGGCTAACTTTGCTTTTTCTAATGTTGGGTAGGAATAAAGTGGTTAAGGGACCCACAAATAATAGCTAAGTAACAAAAAACACTTTCCCTATAGTTCCTAAGGAAATATTGCGTCTTTAGTGGGGTCCATGTGGCCAACCATCGAATGGGAGAAAACTTCCTAGGTGGCTGCGTGGGAGAGGCATGATGATGGCAGCACAGTGGTAGGCCAGATGAGGGGACAACGCAGTCCTTGGTGGGCCCAAGGGAACGTTGGAGGCTGAATTGACAAAAGGGAAGAAGAGCAACTCATTTGATCATTCACTCATCTATGATTTTTCTGTCTTCATTGACTGAGCACACTTGAGTTGTTTAGCCAAGTCTGCAGAGCTGTTTAGCACAAAGATCTTAAAGCGAAGATCTCAACCTCTGCCTCGGGGAACTTCGAGTGCCCGCTTAGGAGAGTAGATTCATGAATTTTGTGAGGAGATTGCAGAGAGACATCAGCAGGAACGCGCAGTCCCTTCAAGATAGTGCAGAGGCAGCCTAGACTGCGCAGTCCAGCCAAGAGGAAGTGTCAGAAGTGGGGGGGCAATGAGGAGTCAGCCGGAGGATTTGGAGGGGAATCTAGCCACCTCCTACCATGGATTTTGGCAGTGATTTGGAGGCATTTTCCAGCAGTTCCAGCCAGGAGATCGATTTCCCCAGCAGAGCAATGTGCCAAGTGTTGAGATTTTCGGTAGCATCAGATGTGCTCTAGCTTCGAAACTTTGTGGAAGGGCTAGAACACATGAGATCTCCAAGACCTAGAAATCGTTTGGAGAAATTCCACCCGGTGTGAAAGTTATTCAATAAATTAATTTTTTTAATGGAGACCCTAAGCTTAAGGAAATTAAATAATTAAAGGGAATTAATTTAAACATGTGGGTGAGAATGTTCTAAGTAACATGGATAAAGTCTTTTCTAATCTTAGTCGTTGATTAGAGATTAGATCACGACCATTGATTTCTCAACAAGAAAAGTATTAAAGGAATGTTTGGGGTCAGTTGGAGAACACACAGAGCGGTAGCACTTGAGCTAAGTCGAGATTCTAGGGTGCTTTTTGCTGAGAATTTTCGAATGAGCTTGCAGTGTTTGTGAGGGGAAAATCAACGAGAGATTATTATAATCCGAGGCCAAGAATAAAAAGGTAGAGGCAAATCTGTACCAGGGAGCGAAAAGACCAGCAGGAGGGACACAACCCAGGCAGGCTCACTCAAAGGCAGTGCAGAGGCTGACGCAGGGCCTTCAGGGTGATGCAGAGGCACCACAGAGGCAGGGTTGAGCCTAGAGTGGTGACACAGGAGCAGCGTGTGCTGTGTAGAGGTTGCACAGTGGCTACATTGAGCAGGAGAAGCTGACTCAGAGTCTGGAGGAGCAGCTACAGGGTTCCAGTGGGCCAGAAAGGGCTCATATTCAGTATTTTCAGAGGAGTGCTTCCTCGGCTGAATCAACCATATTTTTTTTCTCCGAGTGATAGGTACATCTGCCGTGAATTCTCTGTTGGGCAAATTATTACTGGTGCCCTTGATTATATTTAGATATTCTGCTTAATAAACAAACCCTCTAAGAGCTGCTTCACCGGTTTTCCCGCGTTGGGTTTTTCTGGGGACATTGTCCAAAAAATATTGTGTCCTTTTTCATGTGTGCGTTATGCTTCATTAACTGAACTGTATGTATGTATAGGTTGTAGTTATGTTTGCTTGGATATTTTACTGAATATTTCAGAAAATAACTTGTTAATTAAATCAAACAAGTAGGAGAAGTAAATCAAGATAATGTAGTAGGGTTTCTATATTCAGAAATTTTCACACCAAGCCCAAAGGGGCGATTTTTTGGAGTCGAGATTTATGGAAACCCTTTGCGGGTTTTTTTGGGTCTTTTGAGGAGAGTCTGGTGTTCAATTCCCGGAATTTACTGAGCACGGGAGGCAGCCTTACCAGTAGTATGAAGACAACCAGCAACAACGTTTTCTAGGCTAGGCAACGCAGTGATTGAGCCATGCAAATCTACTTACAGTAGGGGTTTTGCTTGGATTTGAGTTGCCCTTCAGCCTGCCTTGAGCAGGGCCAGGTGCAATCCTTTCAGCACCACACTTGTACTCTTTTCCGGCATATTAATAAAATGGCTTAGCACTGATTTTTGGTTCCAAATTCTGTGTTTAATGGTGTATTTATTTTTGCTGTAGTTTTTAGTCTATATTGTTCTATATTATTGTTAAATCCCAATTTGGGATATTACATCTGGTGTACTGCGTCCTTCCTCACGCTGGCCCTTCCTTGAATCTATCCTACACTCTCGGACTATTGCTGATACCCTCTCTCTCTCACCTGCGACTCACCCACTGGCTCTATCTCCTCTGCTGAACTTCAACCACTGAGAAAATTGATCTACCTTGGCATCTGAGTAATCGCATTGGTGTGTTCTCCAAGTGCCCATCGAGTTCTTCTTATAATCTCTCGTTGAGACTTCAACCTCCACGATTAAAACTTAATCGATGACTAAGGTTAACTAAGACTCAATCCATGCCTTTTTCTAGAAGATTCGCACCTGACTTAATTAATACATTTTAATTAATCATATTTCCTAAGTTTAGACTTGGGAAATAAAAATTGATTAATTATTTTAATTAAGTCATCTCTAGGTGAAATTTCCGCAAACGATTTTTGGGTGTTGGAGAATACATGTGTTTGAGCCTCTCTGCAAAATCTCAAGGCTAGAGCACATCCAATGCTACAAAAATCAACATTCCTTTCCCTGCCACATGTGAGACTATATGGTCCCAGACTCCATCTAGGATCAATCTCTTCGCCTTCGCCATTTCCTTGAGCTGATTGGCATCCTGGGGAACTACTACCACATTTTTTGCATAGGCTTTCAGACCATGTTCATCCAGCAGGAAGGACATCCTAGTCTTCCATATGACAAAGTTGGAGGCTCCCTCGAACCTATCTTGATCTCTAAGCCAAGATGTGTCCATCTCTGAATCTGAACAAAAATCTCCCTCTTCCTCTACTTGGTTGTTGAATCTACTATTCACACTCCCTTCTGAAGTGAGAAAAACTACCTGTAGGAACTGAGAAAATCGGATTTCTAGGTTACAAACCCTCTAAGTGAAATTCTCTCTGTGTGTGCCTTTCTCTCTCTGTGTGTGCCTTTCTCTTCCACCCGACATTGATTTTTCTACTATAAACGGCTGCAAAACTCTTCGGCGCCCAAAGAAGGAATCTTCTTAGCGAAAATTACTGAGTTGTTGCTCCCTCTGCCTGCTGGAATCACTGAATCTGGCAAGCCAAATTTCTTTTCCAACTTGTATTGAAAAATCGATTTACCCAACAATTTGAACTGCCTGGGTTAGGCTCTACGCTGCCTCCAGAAATTCTTCCTACTGCTCCCTCGAAACAACGAATTTATGCGTTCGCTTCTAAGATTCCCTGTCTAATCAAAATCAATCTGATACCATGTGAAAATTTCACTACTGAAATCCTATTGCAGCAACTAGAATTATTTCTTCAAACTGTAAATTAATTATGCGGTTTATTGCTACGACAACAATGAAATAATCACATTGCAATCTTCACAAAAATATTGCAGAAAAATAAAAGCGTTGGAAACTAGGAAATACTGGCACACACACAAAAATTGACACCGTTATTTTGGACAAAATTCCCAGGAAAAACCCAATTTGGGAAAATTGATGCAGCAATTGAGGGTTTTAATTATTATGCAGCAATGAAATGATCTGAGTACAATTAGGATGCCAAAAATTGACAATCCTGTAGAGAAAATACTGGCTAAAATTATCTAAGGGAAATTACCCTCACTTCGAGCAATCTTGACACTTGACTGCCCCTAAAAAGAAAGTTTTCCACCTTTCCTTGCACAACTTCTGTGTCACCCCTGCGTAGTCTACTACACGCTCAGCTCGGAACAACTGCAAATCAAGTCGTCCTGCCTACGACTGGCTGGGAAACTGTCTCTCCGACACTCTGGAACTGAAAACCAGCGTCACCTCAGCAAAATCGAACTGCCCTTTGAGACTTCTGCACTGCCTCTGCACAACCTCCTGGAGAAAATATCGGCCTCTCTGCAAATCACTCACTGGATCTGGAAAAACCTTCCTCCGAATTCACTCCCCTTTCCCCTCTCTGTCTTGCTTCCTTCTCTAGCTCGAACTCTTCCGGCAACTGCTGTTGCTCTCTAGAAGATCGAACTCTCCAAGGAAATCGATCTCAAGTGTGTATTCTCCATCTCCCCATTGACTTTTTCTTATAATCTTTTGTTAGACCTCCAATGGCCAGGATTAAAACTTAATCAAGGGCTAAGATCATATCATAGTCGATCCATGTGAGTTCTAGATGATTCACACCTCATCTAAATTAATATTGATTAATTAGCCACATTCCCCAAGTGTAGATTAAGGAAATATTTAAAAATAGGCTAATAATCTAATTAAGACACTTCTAAGTGGAATTTCCAAAAACAAAATCTAGGTCATGGGGAACTCCTGTGTTTTAGCCTCTCTACCAAGTTTTGAGACAAGAACACCTCCGTTGCTATAAAAATTAACAGTTTTAAGTGCCCATTGTTTCAGTATGATTCATCTAAGTTGTATTTCTTCTAATTCAACTTAGAAGGCGAGTGTATTCTAATTCAAAGAACTGGTGGATTTAGAGGTTACATAGTGTGTGGTTGGTATGGGTGTCTTATAAGCTTTGGGTGTTTGCAAGGCTGGTGCTTTAATAGGCCTTCCTACCAAGGCGACATTGTTTAAAATTGGCTTTTTTGATGGTCTTTTCTCTTCTTGCCTCTAGTCAAAAACAATGAAGCATTTTTTATGGGATTGTCCTTTTGCCAAATATTGTTGGGATTATGTTCAGTCAAAGCATGCACTATTCTCTAGGGGACTTTGCATTAATTTATAGTTTTGTTTGGTGACTTGAGGACTTTAGTCTGCTCTTCCCTTAGTAGTATTAGACACTTTTTGAGAATTGCAGCTCTATTTGTTCTTTGGAAACTTCGGTACAAATGTGTTTTCGAGAACGAGGTTAGCTCTTTGTTTGTCTTTTGTCATGTGGGAAGAAGAGGTAATTATGCATCTTTTGGCAAAGGGTTTTTGTTGATAAACTATGCCAAATTGTAAGAGCTTGGTACGTATTCTGATTTTATTTCTGTTCTTGTAGCTTCAAGGAAGAGGATGTAGATACAATTGTATATACCCTTTTTCTTTTTCTTTTTTATCTTGATACAAATATATTCATGTAAATATAATATGTATTTTTACAAAAATAATGAGAACGTAGGAAGTAATAAACAAATGTACTTACAAAGAGTTAGGGTAAAGCAAAAAAACAATGTCGAAAATGAGTATTGACTCGAAGCAATTCTTAAAAGTGTAGCCGATTCTTAGATTTGCTAATAGATATGATACTTGTAACAAATTTAATAGTTGTTTTCTGTTTACCATTAAATGTGATGCAGGCATTTCCAGCAGGTTCTGGTCCTAGAGATCGCACTATATACATGTTTACCTATGTGGATGCACAACCAAATCGTCCTTCACTAGAAAAAATGTTGGAGGATTACTGGGACTTGATGCCTGATTATCAGGTCAAAGTTACATCCTTTTCTTTTAGTATGTATCAGGAAAGAAGAAAATATGCTGTCATTTTCATACTATACATCACATGCAGAATATCTCTATGTAAAAATGATAAGGTATTTACTTGTTTATTTTGGAAATTCTCCTTATTTTAGATTACTGCTAAAAAATAAAGTACATCAAAGCTTAGATCTCGATGAGCCAGTATGCAATTACAGATATTACCCCTCCCCACAAGGAGTGCTGACATATTTTCCTAAGCTTCAATATCAAGAGAATCTATGTCCCTACTAAAAATGTTTTGCTAACTAGAATCTATGTTTCTAACTTTGATTTAAATGTTGTTGTCTCTTGCAAATGAAATATATTGATTATTCTTCTCTACTTTATGCACATAGCGTAATTCACATGTACTAAAATGTTGAGCTATGCAATTCATGTATTGCATACCCATGTTACTAGTGATATGGAAATAGTGATGTAAAACAAGAAAATCACCGAAAAATGTGACACTTTTTACATAAAATGCTGTGGAGTATGCCATTTGTGATTTGTCTATCCCATTGCTTAAATAGACATTATTTAGTTGTTTTAATAATGCTTTCTTTGCAAGATATTTCCTAATCATTTATCTTTCGCAGTAACTTTAGCATGAATGTACATGTTCATCCTGCAGGGTGTTAGACTTGATGATTTGGAGATATTACGAGTTGTTTTTGGAATTTTCCCAACATATCGTGACAGGTAAAAGATAAATGGAACTTCTAAAGAAAATCTAGTGTTTTCCTTTGCCTTGGTTTCTAGAGTAATCATATTAAATATGTTTCCACATGACAAGTTTATTTCCTAAAAGTTTTTGGTTTTGTTGATGTCCATGTGTAATGTCCCTTCCTAAATTATTTTTGAACAAAATTTATTTATACATATTGGGGACCAATTTTGGTGAAGTCGGGGCCCATTTGATTTTCAGTAGAAGACTTAGGAGTTAGAAGCAAGTTAATTTTATGTTATGTTGTTTTGTTGGTGATATATGGGGACCACCCACACATGAAATGCACACTCCCTAAGTAACTGGTTCGAAAAGCATGAGTGGGAGAGCATAGGGTTGGTGAGGGACCCACGATGGAAGAAAATGCGAGAAGAAAAGTTCCACGAAAGTTATAAAAGGAAGGAAGCTCACTCCATTTGACATTCTTGGCTTATCGATTTTGTCTCTGTTGCTTGAGCTGCATAGTTGGGTCACTTGTTGTTTAGCACGAGTTTTCCGAGCGGAGAACTCACCCTTTCTTCAGGGGACTTTGAATGCCACCCTAGATAGGTTCATCCATTGTTATTCGAGGGAGTTTCATCGAGAGATTTCAGCATTTTCATTCAGTTTTCCCTAGCAGTGCGTATTTCTGGAGGACGCAGTAGTGGTTCTTGTGTGGCCATTGCAACACTATTCTGGAGGTCTATTGCCAGGAGAATTTTGGGGAAGGAGGGTTAGTAGATTTGTAGGTTATTGGGTGAATATGAAGGTTGGAAATGACAGCTATATTCAAGAGCTATTTTGCAATCACTGGGGCCAGCGCAAACGAGAGAAGCTAAGCACACGTCGAAGAAAGTGTCTCATCCATTGGGGCTGTTGCTGGACGGGAGAAATAAGAGAAGTGTTGGTGGAGTTGTTTGCTGCATTGTTGGATTGTTGTGGAGTATTTTTGCTGGTGTTTGAGCAGACCGCGTGCTTCAACAGTGACTAGAGAGCGTAGGGCCCTTGGGGGTCGATTTTGGAGGGTCAAAATTTGGCCAAACCATTTATGGGTTTTGGTTGGGCTGGCTTGAGGAGCCTAGGCGTAATTTTGCAGAATTTTATGAGCACCAGAGGTGGCATTATCAGCCATTCCTTTGCAGCAGCTAGTGTAGAATTGTTGGGACAGTGCAGAGCTTCAACTGGACAGTTTCTATCTTATTATTGTTTCACCTGGGTTTTGCTCCGCTTTCCAGAAAGGCAATCCTAGGTGCATTTTTTCGATATATTTTTACTCTTGCCCATTTCTATAATAAAATTACTCAGTTGCTTTCATATTTCTAATTTTTTTGGGTGTTTACTGCATTGTTTAAAATTTTCTATGGTGCAAATTTGTTATTTTCTTGCATAGCATTGTTTTCCCTATTTTGGAACATAACACCATGATCTAATAAAATTGGACTTATATAAATTATGCCTTTGGTCTCTTGGGATGGGTGTACTATGCCCAAGGACTAAGGGGGCAGGGGGGGGGGGGATTTGCTTGATTGAGATGCCATCTAGAGTAGAAGTTTTGTAGCCAAGTGGGTGGTAAGGTGTCTTGAGTGTTGAGCCCCTTAGCAGGTTTTGTTTTTTCATTGAATGATGTCCACCAAATTTACCAGCAGAGTCCAAGGGGATTTTGGCTTATGTGATATTATCTCCTCATCCCATTTATTTCAATTTTTTGTCTTACCCATCAATAGGAGCATAATATCACATAAGTTGAAAACCCCTTGAACTCCATATAGTTAGCATGGAAAACTATTTCAAGTCTAGTTTGTTTACATTGGGAGGGCAACAAAATAGGATAGGATTTAGCTTGTCATCACATTTGGAGTCGGGGGTTCACGATTCTTGTGTTGTATAGATATCATGTAATGTTCCAAATTGAAATTTACAACTAATAACAGACACATGAACTAGGCTATAGCAAATAAAATCACAAATATGCATGCACCATCAAAAACACCAAGAAACTGGGCAACTAAGATGAGCCATTTTATTAAATTATGAACTGTAAGGAGTACATATAGTAAGGAACAAGTGCACCTGGGCTTGCATAAGCAAGTTGGAGCTACCCAGGTGGAAGAGATGGCCCCAAGAGCTAGGAAACTTCGGCCCAATATTCTTCTGCACAGATCCAAAAATTGGCTATTGTTGCTGAACTAAAAATGCTGAGAATGACCCTCTATGGTGCCCAAAATCGCCTGAAAATGCAGCTATAGCTTCTCCCAAAAATACTTAACCAAACCCAGAAAGGAATCTGCCCCAAACTAACGACCCGGAAAACCCACAAAATGGTGCAATTACTGACTGAATAATAAAACGAATTGTTGAATAAAAATGGGATTTCTGGCTTGAATACTTCCCAGAAAATACTTCAAATTTTACCTCGGACTCCTCAATAAACCCACAAAAACCCATAAAGGGTTTTGGGCCTTGGCTAGTTTTGACCTTCCAAAATTGCCCTATTTTAGCACTACGCCCTCCTGAACAAAGACTGCGTCCCCCAATGATGAAATCTGTTGAAATCCTCCTTATTCCTCCTCAATATGCAATAGGAATGATGTAGGAAATTTTCCCGGATGTAGGGGAGAGGTTTCACATCAAATCCCGACACAAGATAGTTGAACCCAGCTCCACAAAACGTTATCTAGTGACTCCCTGCGCAGCCCCTAGGAAGATAAATTCATTCCCCTCAATAGCAGTCACCTCCAGTGCCAAAACTTCCCACAAAGGCTAGACTCCCCCTCAAGAAACTCCACTAATTTTCCCTGGCAAAACACTCTCGAAAGCTAGCTGAAATGAGTGGTACGTTTTCTCTATTACGTCCTCCTTGGAGTACGAATTGGATGAAGGAATCTGCTGAAATGTGCTACAATACTCCAGAAACCCTCTCACCAACATAGAAATAGCTTGCCTCCCTAGGGTGGCACTCGAAGTCCACCGAAATAAGGTTGAGTTCTCCCCTTGGAGAGCTTTGTGCTAAGCAACACTTGTGACCCAGCTAAACAACTTGAGAAATAAAGGGAATAGATGAGTGACGGATTTGCATTTACTACAGAGTAAATGATGTTTGACAATTGAGACCATGCAAGGCCCAATTCCAAAATGTAATATTCCTTTTCTTTGGTGTCACCTATGACAAGGCTAGGATGGACTCCCAGAGTTAGAAGCAGACTGGTCACAGGTACAGGTTGGTGTCATCAGTGGGCCCCGGGGCTTTTTGGAGGAGTTTTGAGGAGTTTCTATGCGGTCGGGTGGCATTCGCTTGATATATTCCATCATCTGAGCAGTTTGGCTTTCGTTTTGGTGCATTCCAACAACTTTCGGAAATTTGAGTTATTTCTGGGCTTAACTCAGCTGATTACGCTCAAGGTGGCATTCCGGGAGGAATACATGATGGAACACCTTAGTGTAATAGCTCATTGGAACCGGGATGAGGATACCTACATGGTGGGATGGTTGGACACGGGTTTCAGTGACCAGAGGAGGCGTGGTAGCCGATTTACCCTTTTTGCATTAAAAAGGAATATTTTAATAAGAAGGAGAAGTGCTCCATGAATAAAATAATAATAAAATAATGCTCTAGAAGGCTCCAAGAGATCTATAAAAGAAAGGGAAGAGGTCATTGAGAGATATCTTTGGATCATATCATTTTCTTGTATGAGAGGTTTGAGACATGGTTCTCTACTTCAGTCGTAGCCCCAGGACGGAAACCCTCGGGTGATTTGTGAGTGTTGGACGGAAACCCAACTCTCTTTGAGGAGACTTCATTCAGAAGTTTCGCAGAGCGTCAGAGATATTGGAGTGATGATCATTCAGATCTTCAACAGGTGCTTCAGTGGGTTCAGTGGTAGCTGTTGCCGGAGGGAGAGTGCAGCAGTTTAGTTTTGGAGGCCATCGCAGTGTAGCGGTGCATCAGATTATATTTTTGGCTAGTTCTCCATCTCAACTTTTTTTGGGTCAGATCTATATCTAACCCCGGTTATTATTTATAATAAAAGCTAAGATTCTTCCTATTCTATGTGGAATTGGATTGCAATGTTTTATGTGTTTTTATTTTACATGGCAATCTTCTGTTAAATGCATGCTGATTTTACGACATAATTTCGGGTTTAAGTAAATTCATGTAAATTTAGTAAAATATCCCATTTGGGGATATTACACAAAATATCTATGACTAACCTACTGTAGTAATAACTTTCTAATTTACTGCTGAGCTAACTTTAAAATATCTTTGTCTAATTTTCCTTGAAACATTAACTTTACAATAACTTCTAAACTGCTGCTAAAATATCTCTGACTATAATATTAACTATGTGTGCCTTCATTTAAAGCAAAATTAGGCTGTAGGTGGCCAATGTGATTGGGAAGAGTTAAATGCTGAGTGGCCTTGTCATTTGGCTCTGTCTTCTTCGTTGATTTGTTTCTGATTTGTCTTTAACCTCTGATTTGTCTTTTCCTTAATTCTGTTTTCTCACTCTGTTCTTTCTCTTTATTGCCTTTACTGTCACTGTCATTTCTTTCTTCACCTTACTACTTTATCTGCCTTCTCTTTTACCTCTGTCCTTTTCTTTTTAATAAATCTCGTTGTCTTTGGAGGAATTGAATGATCCTTATTTTTCATGATCCATTGCTGCTTCAGATTATTCTTGCGCTCCTAATCCTTTGATGAACAAGGCTTCTGAATTGTCACTCAGAGAACCTAGTTTGAATAATTTTTGGAATTAGAAATGCAAATTATGCATTTTCTACTATATCGATCAACTGCAAAATTAAAACAACTTATGTAGAAAAAAAAACAGGATCCCGCTGAATCCTAAGAACTAGATGTGATGCAAGGATCTTGGTTAATTTTAGATTAGATGCCTAATCTAATTTAAACATCTCCCTTAACTTTTTTGAGAAATAGTCTTTAGAGTAGGTTGTGGGATGGAAGCCAACGGGAAGCAGGCTATGGCTTGATTAACAATACCTCCCCCTGTGTTCCAACCGCCCAGTGCCTTCGGCGTTGTAGACACTGTGGCCCTGACGACTGCAAGGTCACTGTGTTAACCACTAAGAAGATTGAATCCCTCAAGCTAATTGAAAAAAGGTTTTCATAGGAGTCTATCAACCAAGCTTATGCTTAAAGGTAAGTTATTAATGCAACTAGCCATAGGATGCGTATGCAATGATTATGAGTGAAATTCTTAGTTTGAGATTATCGTAATGTTTAAATACTTCAAATTATGATGAATCTTTAACAACATTAGTACTTATCAATGAGTTACATGCAATATCACAACCAAGAAAAGTGCCAGTTAACTCAATGGCAATAATAAATGAATCTACAAGATACTTAACCAATGATATATGTAGAAGAACTTAGAGCACTTATCCACAAGATGCCAATAACAGTTATTCAAGATGTTCTTATGCTAATATCATAATGCAAATGAGATGTTGAATGCCCAAATTAACTCAATATCAATGAAAGTTATGATTAGAGTGCTCTTAGTGAGTGAGCTTATTAGATGTGAATATTGAACTCTCTAGCATATAAAGTTACAAGGAAAACACAATGCTAGCTACTTCCACAATATCAATGCTAGGAACAAGGAATAATAGAATGTACAACTATGAAAACACTTATACAATTTATGTTCCATTGACCTCTTGATAGGCAACAAGTGAATGAAATGGCATCAGTAAGAAACTTATGACAGTAGTGAGCTATTAGTGCCACAATATACACAAAATTGAAAAATAGCTTGACAAACAAAAAAAATAGACTTTTAGACCTCTTATGATGCAAATTTCAGAATTATATTAGATCTGATATACCTTGTTACAACAGTAAATAAAACAGAAAATCAGTGAATAAGTGATGCTACAACAAGTGCCACTTCAAGCGAAAAGCTTGACAAAAAATTACCAAACTGAAAAATTTAGTTTTTTGAGCCTTTTTAGGTTTTTGATTTAGAAAATTACAGATCTGATTAAGTGATTTATGCAAAAAATTCCAGCAAGAAAAAATTTAGATCTAGGCTAGATCCTTGATGCCCAAGTGGCCAAATTTTGAGAAAATTTAATTTTGCAATTTTTGAGTTATTTTGACCAATCAGATGTAGTTTTAGGGGCACTTGTATACCTGTTATAAAATAAAATTTACAGCAGTATTAAAACAATGACAAAACTAGGGTTTATAGGGCAAACCCTAGGCCCAAGGACTTGAAGATCCCTTGGTCCAAATTTGTTGATATTTTGTGGTGAAGTTGCCACCTGAAAATCAAACATTTTGAGGCCAAAACCTGCAAAACCTGCAAAACCACCAAATATTCAGTCCAGAAAATTCAGAGATGGATTTAGGACAAACTAGGGCCAACACTAAGCCTAGTAGGGCTAGCATTAAGGGAAAAAGGGGCTAGGAGGCCAAAGAGAGGGAAAAGGAAGAAGGAGGAGGCCGCGAAAGGCTAACGCTAGAGGGAGAAGGCCCTAGAGAGCTTGACAACTAGGGTTTGAGGGCCAATTAGGGCCCCAAAGGCTACGGCTAGCCTTTAAGGCATTCACTTGGGGAAAATGAAGGGGGTCGAGGCCTCCTAGGCCCACGGCAAGACCTAAAAAGAACTTAAAACCCCAATGTAGGGCTTGCAAGAGGACGCTGAGGCTGTAAAGGGCTGACGTTGGCCTGTTGGAGGCCCTAAAGGATGATGCAGGGGGCTAGAAGGATGATGCGGGTCAACGGGAGGAGGACGTTGGCCCTAAGAGGGTTGGATCTCGGCCCGGAAGGCCTAAAACTCAAAACCCCAACTTCTGAAAATTTTATTTGCTTCAGATCTGAATTTTGTTGCAAATTTTCCAATGGCTAGCCCTGCAAAAATTTTAGAGACTAAATATTACCCTCAAGAGCCTAGATCTAGCTTTATTCCAGCTTCTTCTCTTGACTTCACCTGCAAAAACGGAGATAAAATACCCAAAACTCGAAATATATACGAAATCTCAAAACCCCAAAATCCCAATTAGCAAAAATAATTTAAAAATTTAAATTACAAATCTATTTACAAATATACAAGGGTTTTAAAATAAATTTTGAGAAACAATTTTTTATGGAACTTTTCTTTTGGTAAATGGATAAAAACGCTTTAGAAACCTAATGCACATTATAGCCTTCGCGAAGTTTAAATCAACCACATAAATATTTGGGATCCAAACAAAGTCAGTTCATGCCCACAATTTGTGAACTTGGAGAACAAGGACTGGGATACCTACAAACACTATGTATATATCTCAAGAAAAGTCTGTTAATCATATGGCGAATCAAATCATCTAAGATTAACCCAAAACTATCAATAGAATGACTTTATCCCCATCTAATGAAAAAAACAAATTTTATCATTTACTAGCACAACATAGGAAACCCTGTAGCCAGCACATGCCACAAATCGACGAAAGCTGAACACATTGAACTGCACCAACAAAGTCTTTATTATGATAGAAATAAAAGTTCCCAGCGAGACAATAGTGTTACATCATTGTTTTAGCAACAATTTCTTAGCAAGATATAAGATGGCTAGAGACTCAAATGACTCTCCAATTTATAGATAAATCCTCTAAGTGGAAAAATAATGGCTAGTTTGCTTGATCTTTGTCAAAATAATCTCGGTCGTCGAAAAATACTCTATCATCTTTTAATATTAGCCGTTGAATTTTTATTTTGAGTAATTTTCGAATTTATTATTTAATTTCATTTTTATTAGCTCAAAATTAATTATTTTGAACTAATTTCCTCAAAAATTTGACTTTGACTTAACCACCAAGGTCCAAGGGTCCATTTTTTCTTAAATATCCAATATTCCCTTGGTGTAGGGCCTCCAAAAATTAATTCTTTTAAGACCCACGAATTTTTCCACTTGGAGAATTTAATTTCTCTAGGACATTTTAATTTGACTCTAATTAATTAATTTTCTAGCTTAGGATTTAAATATATTTTACCAGAAAAATTAATTAATTGACACTTGAGGGGATTTAATATTTTTTCCACTTTTTAATATTTTAACCATGGTGTCTAAGTATGAGGGACCATGCATTAAAATATTTTTTACATAAGATTTACAATTCAACCCTCAAAGGGGGATACCCATTCGTCTTAGATCCTCAAAATACATACTCAGTCTGTTACACAACATGATCTAGTATACCAAGTGATTTGTAATAAAATAATTTAGCCAACTAGCTTAAATTATTCTCAAATCACTTTTACATAAGACTCGACTAGAACATTATGACTCACCTAAGACTTTGACGAAGAATTCCACCTTAGCTTTGGGGTGAGGTTCGAGGGAAAAATTTTGCCGACCATCCGTGTTTAGAAACACAAATGAGTCAGTGAGACGAAAAACCTCATAGGATGAAACTCTTGCTAAAATAATAGGCTTACCGAGGTTGTTACATACATTCAAGGTCTTACTAGCTTCATTTACATTACATAATTTGCAGAATGGGTTTATAATGACACATAAACTGCTGATAGAGGATATGATCCTGTTGAAGAAATTGATACTTTTGCTTCCTTGGAACTTTGACAAGTATAAGTGCAACATCTCACTCCATATGGGGACACGTTGTTTCCATGAAGTAACATGAGAACCCCAAAATCTTGCATCCAAGAAAACAGAAGTCCATCAAATAGATATCTGTTCAAAATCGAAATCAACATTTATACATAATAAATGTCCCTGGAATAGAAAAAACTACTCTAAAAAACTAAAATATAAAATACAAAATATAAATGCATGAGATAAAACTATCTAATGACATGAAATAAAAGGGAGTAGGGTTTGAGATACTATACAAAACGATGCCCCTATGGTATCAGATGTCATCGATGAGGTGCAATCTTGGGCATCTGTCCGCTAATTGGTAGATCAATGGGTTGCTTTCCAGATGTCCTTTGTTGAAATTCACCCTCTTTGGTCAGTGTAACTGCTCATCACTGTTTTGCGTATCTCTATCAAATTGAAATTTGTTTCTCCTTCTGCTTGGAGGAGAGGATGGGCGGTGGAATGAAGCAAAGTGATAGACCGAATGAACAAACTCTGACTCAAAGTGTGGTGGATGACCCTGTGGTACAACTTTTTCACCATTTTCAAATCTCTTTGGGACTTCCGCATGATACCTTCTCTCCATTTCGCTGTACAATTTGATCATGCCACCTGTTGTTGCTGGAATCGTAGCGTAATATAGGTCCACTTAAATAGAACCACCTAAATCGGCTGCGAACTTTCTAGAAAGTATTAGTTTTTGTAGCATTGGATCTGTTCTGACCACGAAACTCTATGGAGAGGCTAGAATGCATGAGATCTCCAAAACCTAGAAATCGTTTATGGAAATTCCGCCTAGAAGTGTCTCAATTAGATTATTAACCAATTTTTAAATATTTTCTAAGTCTAAACTTAGGGAATATGGTTAATTAATCAATATTAATTGAGATAAGGTGAGCATCATCTAGAAACTCACACGGATCAACAGGGAATTAATTGGGGCCATTGATTATGTTTTAATCTTGGTCATTGGTGCTCCAACAGAAGATTATAAGAAGAAATTTATGGGTATATTACTCAGCTGCCCAGGAAATTCGATTTTATCAGTAGCAAAAGCTCAAGAGATAAAATAGAGTCGGAGGGTGAGTAGCAGGTGCAAGAGGAGGGAAGCAACATTCCGAGAGGAAGTTTTCTAGTCCCCAGAAGAGGCAAAGGAAGGAAGGCCTAAATTCTCATAGGGCCAGCATAAACTCTGCGCAGAGGGTGACATAGGAGGCTTAACGCAGAGGTTAGGGAGGTGATTTCAGTGGCAAGAATTAGCTGTGGGGTGAGAGAAAATTATCACAATAGTTTTTCTTGTATTTTCCCCAGATTAGATTTCCAGTTGGGCATCTAAATTATTCTACTCATAATTGCTGTTGAAAAATAAAAATAAAACCCTCATCTGTTGAACCGGTTTTCTTGCATTAGGTTTTTCAGGGAAAATTTTCCAAAAAACAACCATGTCAAAATTCTTATGTGTGTGCTAGAATTTCTCAGTTTTCAGTGTTCTATTTTCTGCAGTATTTTATGGTGAAAATTGGAGTTGTGATTTTATCGTTTCTTGTCGTAGCAAATAATCTGCATAATCAATTTTTCAGTTAGAAGAATAATTTATAGTTGTTGCAGTAGATAAATATTTGACATGGTATCAAAGCTAAGTTAATCAGCCAGAGAGCTCAGAAAAACGAAAGAAAAGTATTTCACTGCTCAGCAAGGGCAGCAGGTCGAAATTCCAAAGGGCAACGCAGTATTTTGCCGGGAGGTCGAGTTGCTTGAGGAAAAGTTCGATTTTTCTGAAAAAAAAAGGGCAGAAAAATTCGATCCTTCTAGATCGAGTGATTCCAGAGGTAGAGGTAGCAGCTCAAATTTTTCGTTGAGGAGATCTCTAGTTGGACGCAAAGGTTTTTGCAGCAGTTTTCTAGAAGCAGAACCAACCTCGTGGTGGAAAAGAGGAATAAAGCACTGTAAATTCTTGAGCATAACCATGGACAAAAGTAACATTCACGAGACTTCAAATTTGTCTTCCAGATTGGAGGATGAATTTGCTTGCTTGGTAGGATCAACTTCATAGTGTGTCTGGTATATAGACAATGGAGCATCAACTCACATGACAGGGGTTAGAGAATATTTCTCTAGCTACAAGGAGGATCAGATGGACTTCTAGATTACTATGGGAAAAAAAAAAATGTATTCTAGTAGGGAGAGGTACCATAGATTTTCAGAGGGAGTCAGGAGCAAGCACCAACGCTACAGATTTATTGCATGTGTCAAGATTGGGTATTAACCTGATTTCAGTGTCCCAGTTATAAGATAAGGGTTATGATATTCACTTCTTAGAAAAGAAAGTATATGTCAAACACCCAAGCTGGAAAAATGTAAGACAGATTGGAGTTTGAAGTAACAGATTGTACCGGTTATAGATTGATTCTCCAATGGCACTAATAGGCAATGATAGTAGCAGTGGGAAAGAGTTGAATGAGTTATGGCATAGGAGAATGGGACATCTACATCATGGAGCACTCATGATGCTAGAAACAATATCAGGGGTTCCAGAACTTGACATAGAACACGATGATGTGTGCAGAGGATGCGTATTAGGGAAGTATGCTAAGGAAACATTTCCAAGAAGTGACAACAAAGCTAATGGCGTGTTAGGAATCATACATTCATATATTTGTGGCTCGATGTCCACTAGATCTCTAGGTGGTGCCGAATATTTCGTCACCTTTATTAATGACCATTGCAGGAAAACCTGTATCTACTTCTTGAAGACCAAAGATGATGTCTTCGATCGTTTCAGAGAGTTTAAAGCTCTTGTAGAGAATGCGACAAGGAAGAAGATCAAGGTGCTTCGCTCAGATAATGGTGGAAAATATATTGATAAAGAATTCACAGATTTTTGTGCGAAGGAAGGCATCAAGAGAGAATGGACAACTCCATATAATCCACAGCAAAATAGTGTAGCGGAAGTGAAAAACAAAACCATTGTTGGAGCTGCAAAGGCTATGTTATATAACCAGGATCCACCCAGATTTCTATGGGCGGAGGCATGTAACATGGTAGTATACATTCAAAACATGACTCCTCATAGGGCATTGGGGTAGAAAACGCCAGAAGGAGTCTTCACAGGGAAGAAGCCAGAGATTAGCCACTTCATAATTTTTGGCAGCGTTGCTTATTGCCACATGCCAAATGATAAACATACCAAACTGGATCAGATTGCAGAAAAGGGGTTCTTCGTTGGGTAGAGTGAAAGCTCAAAGGCATACAAAATCTACATTCCTAGCATTAGAAAGATTTTAATAAGGTGAGACGTAAATTTCATGGAGGATTGAGCTTTCAGGAGATCTCGTGAGATGCCTGCAGGTGATCAAAATCAGTTAGCAGAAGCTATGTTGGTCCAACAACATGGGCAGCTAGTGGGACAGGCAGAAGGACAGTCATAGGGATCGAGTACAATGACCAGTACCAGTATTTCCTTAGGTACAGAAAATCCGGGAAGTTCTTAGCAGATGGACCAACAAAAGAAGGATGAGGAGCTAGTTGAACCTCCCACGACTAGTGGTCAAGCCCACAGAGAGGTTCTTCAAACATTGAGAGATGCATAGGAGTTTATTGGAACTCACAGGACGAACAAAAGACAACGGAGATAGCCTGATAGGTACCAAGCATTGGTGGCTCAAGTTGCAGAACCCTTAAGCTTTTAAGAGGTCGCACAACATCAAGCGTGGGTAGATGCCATGGTAGAAGAATATAGCTCTATCATGACGAATGATGTTTGGGAGGTAGTGCCAAGGCCGAAAGATAGATCAGTAGTAGGTTCTAGGTGGATACACAAGTTCAATATATGTTGCAGACGGGCAGTGTGGAAAAGTACAAGGCTAGGTTCGTGGCAAAGGGGTATGCACAAAAAGAAGGGAAAGATTATGAGTAGACCTTTGCCCTAGTTTCCAAATACACTTCTATCCGGTCAGTTATATCCCTGGCATCTCAGATGGGATGGCAGATTCATTAGATGGATGTCAAGAGTCAAGACAACCTTCTTTGTAATATTCCCGTTTAGCAATGCTTCTAACCGAAATATTAATTCTGGCCAATTTTGATAATATCACAGTTTTGACTTAGGAAATGTGGATTTGGGGACCCACAAATAAACTTAGGCAACTATAGGCCTCTATACATTAGGCTGAGGCGAAATATTGTGGCAGTAGTGGAGGATGGGGCCCAATGAGGAGAAATTGCGGCCCACATGGAGGCAACACAGTCATTGGAGCGTATTGGAGGCTAGAGGCACGAGGTGGGGCCCAAGAGAACGCTGGGCAACATTGGATAAATAGGAAGCATGAGGCTCATTCTTGGATTCATTCATTCACTTGTCTTTTTGTTTGTCATTTTGAGATAGCACGCTTGTGCCGGGTGCCAAGTTTGCAGAGTTTTTTAGCACACGAGATTTTCAGGTGAAGATCTGTAATATCCCGAAAAGGAAATAGACAGTAATACAAAGCATACAACAAGATACAAAATGCTATAAACTGAACATGAAGCAGATACACATGAAATAGAGAGAATACTGAGCCATTTTATTATACTGAGAAATAGAAATGAGTACAAGAGGTGATCAGAGTGATGGCACCTCGACTTGCACTAGGCAACTGTAGGAATTCTCAGAATATCGATGGAATGGCTGCTCTCTGCTCTGCGTCCAAGCTGCTGGAACATTGTCGTGCTGCTGCTACTACTGGAACAAGATGAGTATTTGGGGCTGCTCCCCTACTCAGAAAAAGCTGAAACTCTGGAATCGGCCTCTACTCACAATACCCAGAAAATATTAGAGAGCGTTTCTGAAATGGTCGACCCCCGAAAACGCCTCCCTTGAGGATCTACGCTATCCTCCCAAGGGCCACACTGGTGCTGAATGAAATCCTCCGAAATATGGCCTCCCACTCTAGCAAAAGCCTCCGATAGGCAAGGGCTGGTCCCTTGCTCAATCCTCTGGCCAAAATCCTCCGAAATAGTGCCACTTCGGAGCTCCCTCAAGATGGACTGCATCCTCACTCTCAAGACTGTGCAGTGTCTATGGCTCTGCTCCTCCCACGAATGCCAACACCGATCCTCCTGCAAAATAATGATGAGACTACCTCACCCGAGCAAGCACTCGAAGTCTCTTGGGGCTGAGGGTGGGATCTCCGAACGGAGACACCCGATGCACTAAACAGTGCTGCAGACAAGCTAAACAGCCAGCGTGCTCTAAGTCGAAGTGACCAGCTCAATATGCATAAACTCGAATGAGGAAATGAGGAGGCTCTCCTCCTTTTTATAACTATGGGCCTCTCTCAACCCTAGGCCCCACCATCTCCTACGTTGCCTCCATTTGGCCCACGTTGCCAACTCAACTACGCTGGCCATGCTCACGCTGTCCAAGTGGGTCCCTCTTCACGTGGTCACTTGGCCCCCTTGGCCCACCTTGGTCACAACGTTGTTTTCACTAGGTGACTTTAGGGAGTGTACTTTATTCTAAGTGAGTAATATCCCCCTCTTACTCACTTTTATTTATATTTTAACTATAGAAGGCAAAATTGATCAAAATTAATATTTCCAATTAGCTATCGCTAATTGGGAATATTACAAGATCTCAACCTCTGCCTCGAAGGACTTCGAGTGCCTGCTCAGGAGAGGAGTCTTATCATTTTGGAGGAGCTTTTCATAGCAGAGATTACAGGAGGAGAAATCTGTACAACATCAAGGCATCTGGTTGTAAGATTGCTCTTTCTAATTTATGATAATACATATGGATCTCTTTTTCTCATTGACTCGTTTCTGAATTCATGGAAATAATGTCAATACTTAGATTCCTTGATCACTAAGTTGGATTAGTATTTATCATTATTACATACTGCAGGTGTTTTGATCATTTGTATTGTCTGTGATTGCAGGTTCTTCTCATCATTGAAGAACTACTTTGGAGCGAAAGGCAAAAGGCTACATCAGACATCTCGATTGAATGGTAGGAGCATGTCCTCTTTATTTCATGGTTGTAATAATCTAAAATACAAATAATCTAGAGAAAGAGATATTCAATGGATCTTTGTTTCTAGTTACTCGTTGGAGTACTAGGGAGATTGCTTTTGTCCGCAAGAGGGATTAATCCTGGTTACACTTGGCACCCATGTTGAAACATGTTAGATAGAGGAGCAACCTCTCTTGCATCAACGTAATGAGTCAGTGCCATTGGAGGCTGAAGTATCAGAGCATGAGAAGGTCAGATCAGTTGAAGAAATCATCAAAGAGAAAGATAAAGAGATAGCATAATTGAAAGAACCCTTCTCCATTGCCCAATCCCAAATTACTTTCCTTGAGTGCGAAAATTTTCATTTGCAAGTGAATCAACTCCTACAAAGCAAGTACAAATCAGACATGGAGGAAAACAGAGGTAAAGGCAAGAAGATTGTTGTTGTTGACCAAATGCAGGACACGAACGCTGAACCACACACAAAAAGACCAAGAACAAGAGACCTCAAAAGGGCGTTGGAGCGAGAAAGACATTCAATTCATCAATCTGAAGAATTGACCTTTGATGAGCTCATTGCCATGGAGATCAATGAGGACAGAGAGCTTTGGTTATCAAGAGTTAATGAGCATTTGGAGAAGCTATTGAAGAAGGCTAAAAGGGATAACAAGCTGCAAAGGCACATGGCAAACCAGTATCGCACCAAGGACACCATTTCTCAAATAAGGCTGAAACAAGTAAAAAAGAGGCTTAAAGAGGCGCAAATGAAGCTCAAGGAGAAGGATAGCTTAGATTTATTGGCTGAAGCTTCCTTAGCTATGTATCCTATCTCTCACAGGTGCCAAAGAACCAATTTTGAGAACTTTTGAGAACTTTTGGTATTTTATATGATTTTTTTGTAGAATTTTGGAAATTTCCCATTGCAAAAGGGTAACGGACTTTTGTGACTTTTATTTTGGAGGCATCCAAATGGTGATTTCTTTACATGGATGGATGTATTTTGATGAGTACATCACAGATCAGGAACCCTCATGGCATGACAAGCTGTAATTTGGGAGAAAAGGCTCAAAAACCTCTCATTTTCATGTTTCTGCCTCCTTTTTGGACCCTCTGTTACGCTTTTGAGTGACCCTGGGAGAATGCATTTTTGAAGGCCTTCCCATGGTCCATTTTGCAAAATTCAAGATGTTCTGGAAACTAGACACAAAGGGATAGTTTATCGTTCTTTCAGAAGTGGATTTTGACCTCTCAAAGTGCCTCCAAAGTTCTGTTACACTTCTGCAAATTGCTTTTAAAATCTTCTGTCAGAATTGTCACAAATCAACATTGGATTCCTCAGGACACTTGTCAAGCTCAGAAATGGTCACAAATTTGAGGCAATGTTGTCCTATGAGTTATCATTAGATTTATTAGGTTGGTGTTGGCTTCCTATCATGAAGGAATTTGTAATTAATGTAAAAGACAAACACTCCTAGTTTATAGCTGAAATTCAGGGAATGGTTTCTAACCTCCCTAGAAACTAGGAAATGACTCATATTTTGCATTTATGATCCATTTTGGATGGGATTTCGACCCGATGAGGTGTCATAGTCTATATTTACTATAAGTAGACTCTCTTTTGTCTTTTGTTGGGTTGGATAGTCTCATATTGCAGTGGAGCTCTTGTAATCAGCGCGTGGAATGAAATCAGAGACATATTTGCAGGAATTGTGTTGAGATACTTGTGGTATGCTTTGGAGCATCTGTGTTTCTCATGTATGTTTATTATTTTATGATTAATACCATGTCTTCTTCTTCATATATGTTTATCTTGTAAGTTTGAGAACATAATTCATGTTTATGCATGCTCTGTTTTAGACAAGATTCACCATATTATGTTTATTTGCTTCTAAACTGAATGAATTCACCTCAGTGGTCATTCAAACTCTCCTTCATTTTCATCCTATACTTAATGACTGATTAATATGCTTTCAAACTACCTATCTTGCCCCACATATTCTCTGCAGGTTCACCTTGAAGTTCAGACCTAGAAACCTTATATATAGTCCATTCATTGACTTTTCTATCCAACGTTCAAAACATCAAACAAATTCAATTTATTAAGCTTACATACCTAACCTAAAATCATTAGATACTCTGCCATTCATTTGACTGCTAAAAGTGACAGAGAGAGCCCTCCTTGGTCCGGGTAGGGCTAGCTACCTGACCTAAAGTATGGTCTATGGTTACCTTTCTCCAATCCTACCGTCAACCTTGGGAAGTTGGGGAGAGTGCTAACAATTGGGGTTCATGAAGGAAGACTTTACAGGTTGCTACCTCCCCTTTCTCAAGCTCTAGTTCACATAGAAATCAACCCATGTGAAATTTGGCATAGAAGATTGAGTCATCTCCATTTCAAAATCCTTCCAACCCTAAATTCGATATTAGATGGAATCCCCAAACTGAAGGGAGATCGCGAAGGATTATGCAAAGGATGTGCATTGGTTAAGAACACAAACCAAGAGACCATTTGGAAGCAGTGCTTCATGGTCAAAAGAAATCTTGGATCTTATTCATTCTGATGTCCGTGGTCCTATGACTCCTAAATCTCTTGGAGGTGATCTATATTATGTCGCATTTATAGATGACGATTCAAGGAAAACATGGATTTACTTAATGAAATCCAAGGATGAAGTATTTAACAAATTTCAAGAATTCAAAGTTGAAGTAGAGAACCTTAAAGAAAGAAGAATCAAGATATTAAGATATGACAATGGATGAGAATACACACATCTAAGGAAATCATCGCTTTCTGTAAGGAGTTTGGGATTAAGAGGTAGTTGATAGTCCCATATAATCCTGAACAAAATGGATTTGCAGAACGAAATAATCGATCCATTGAAGAAAGTGTAAATACTAAAAACAATGTTACATGATCAAGATTTACCAAAATTTCTGTGGGGTGAAGCTACAAAGACGACTGTATACATACAAAATCGAAGCCCCCTTAGGTCACTAGATAACAAAACTCCCGAGGAAGTGTTTAGTTGGAAGAAACCAACCGTGGATCGTCTCTGAATTTTTGGTTGTATTGTCTATATTCATATACCTAGGGACAACAGAAAGAAGTTGGATCCATTAGTCATGAAGGGAACATTTGTTGTCTACAACAACTCTTCTAAGGCCTATAGGATCTACATAAAAGGACATCGAATAGAATTCAACCGAGATGTAATATTTCACAAAAGTACCGCATTAAGGAAATCAAAGGATCTCCCTATGGACTTTGATGATGAAGAACTTCCTGTATTCAAAGAAGAAGTTACTGCTGAGATTTTGTGTATTTGGGGTAGCATCATTTGTGCTCTAGCTCACAAATTTTGTGGAGGGACTACAGTACACTTGATCTACAAGACCCAGAAAGGGATTTGGGAAATTTCATCTGGGTTGGGTGATATTTAATTAATTAATTATTTTAATGTATTTCCTAAGTCTAAACTTAGGAAAATGAAATAATTAAAGTTAATTAAATTAAACATGTGATGAAATTGTCTTAAGTCACACAAATCAAGCTTTCTCTTAATCTTAGCCATTGATTCAAGATTTGATTATGGTTGTTGGTTTCCCAACGTGAAAAGTATAAAGGAAAGGCTTGGGGTCATTTGTAAAGACACACAGAGGCAGGGCACTAAAGCTAAGCTAAGATTCAGATTGGAGTGGATCAGAGATCAGTTGACTGCAATGAGTGCTAAGGTGGAAGATGAGCTGATGGTCAGGACTTCTCTCAATGCAATCATAGACGAGTGGGAAAACTTTATCCAAAATATCTTGGGCAGAGCAGACCTCATAGATTGGGACAGCTTGTGGGAAATTCTGCGTCAAGAAGAACTCTGCAGAATCACAAAGAAGCAGTACAACTCTAGATTGAGCAAAGTGAAGAAGGAAGATGATGAAGATGCAACCTTGGCATCAAAGAGACGACAGGGAAAGAAGAAGAAGGATATGCCAAAGATCAGGTGCTTCCAGTGTGGTGAATTAGGACACTTGGCCAGCAATTGTCCTCAGAAGAAAAAGGACAAGGAAGCTTCTTCTTCCAAGGTTGCTGTGGCTTATGATGGGTCAAAAGATGATACAACCATAAGCGCTCATGAAA
The DNA here is from genome assembly GCA_034641835.2 of Pinus albicaulis. Taxonomy (NCBI): domain Eukaryota; kingdom Viridiplantae; phylum Streptophyta; class Pinopsida; order Pinales; family Pinaceae; genus Pinus; species Pinus albicaulis. The sequence goes on along the minus strand of CM076575.1, from coordinate 1,075,920,119 downwards.
CAAGAAAGTGGGGCGACATGGATCTATAGAGCAGCTACAGAATGAGGGCGGGATCCTTGAGCAGCTCATCTCTTGGATCACATCCGAGCTACGGGAGCCTTCAGACAGTAGCGGGACAAGTGGAGCAGTGGATGCATAGATCACAGATGAAGCAGAGGCAGATCTAAAGACTAGAAGGCGCAGCGGAGTGCAGATGCAGCAGCAGCGTAGAGGCAACAACAGCGTAGGGGCCGATGTGACTTTAGCAATGCAGAGCTGCAATGGCGTGGAGGCTTTAGGAGGATAGCGCAGCACAGCAGCAGCGTGAGGGATTTCAGCACAAGGGGCTAATGTGAATTCAGCAGTGCAGAGGGAGTCTGCATACGCAATGCAGAGTTGTTGTTGTGCATCATCCTTTAAATACCAACACAGATTAGCAGCCTATGGAGCTTCAGTGATGAGGATGAAGCCCATTTGACTTGTCTATCAAAGATTGGGCAGGAGATTCAGTTGTTTCTCTCAACAACTGAAGTGGCAGTGCAACAGATCATCATTGGCAGTGCTATGAGCAGCACAAATGCAACAAACTGAGAGGGAGTTGCAGTACAGATGTTGTAGTGCTAGTGGCAACGTCATGGGCAGCAGTACAGAATGGAAGCAGCAGTGCAGAGTTAAGTGGCAGCAGGCCAAGCATCAACAACACAAAACCAGTGCCCAAAATCTTGTAATGCATGGTGTGATGTATTGCTAGAGCATACTCCTTATGCTAAGAGGGAGTGTTGAGATTTTGTGTATTTGGGGTAGCATCAGTTGTGCTCTAGCTCCCAAATTTTGTGGAGGGACTAGAGTGCACTTGATCTACAAGACCCGGAAAGGGATTTGGGAAATTTCATCTATTTTGGAAGATATTTAATTAATTAATTATTTTAATGTATTTCCTAAGTCTAAACTTAGGAAAATGAAATAATTTAAGTTAATTAAATTAAACATGTGATGAAATTGTCTTAAGTCACATGGATCAAGATTTCTTTTAATCTTAGCCATTGATTCAAGATCTAATCATGGTCGTTGGTTTCCCAATGTGATAAGTATAAAGGAAAAGCTTGGGGTCATTTGTAAAGACACACAAAGGCAGAGCACTGAAGCTAAGCTGAGATTCTAGGGCGGGTTTGCTAAGAATTTTCAGAAGTGTTTCAGTTGCAGAGAGGGGAGTTTAGACAAAGGGGATGATCTAATCCCAGTGTCTAGAATCAGCAGGAGACAAAGATCAACTCAAAGAGGCAGCGCAGAGAACCAGGAGAAGCAGTAGCAGAGAGGGCAGCAGTTGCACAGCGCAAGGGCAGCTTCAGCTACGCAGGTGCTGCACAGTCACTCCCAGGGCAGCGTTAGGAAACTAGAAACCCACAGAGGTTATGCAGAGACCCTCAGGGGCAGCATAGGGACTGTGTCACGCAGTCTGGGGTAACGTAGCCCTTTCCAGGCCAACGTTGAGGGAGGCAGGGGGCTGCAGAGGCTGACACAGGGGCTTCAGGGGTAGCGCTGGGGTTTCTAGGGCCTAATTTTGGCCGAGTCCTGTAAATCCCATTTGAGGGTGTGGATCAGTCATTATTTTGGCTTCAGAACAACCAGTGAGTTGCAAATATATTTTATCTTTGTCGGGTTTTCCATATTTGGAACCCAGATTTGCTGTATTTAGAAAACTCTTAATAATAAAACCCTCCAGCAGCCAACAGATCGGTTTTCCCGCATTGGGTTTTTCTGGGGACTATTTGTCCAGAAAATCACTGTGTCACTTTGTCTATGTGTGCATGTACTTTTTCTAGATCTGAATTGATGAAAGTCTATTATGTGTTTGGCTTCGATATTAATCTGAAGTTTTCATTTAATAACTTTATTAAGTAGGAGGAGCATAACCAGATCTAACCGTAGATTTTTGCATAATTGTAACATTCAAAAATTTTTGTTGAGATTTTGTGTATTTGGGGTAGCATCAGTTGTGCTCTAGGTCCCAAAATTTTGAGGAAGGACTAGAGTTCACCTAATCTACAAGACCCAAAAATGGATTTGGGAAATTTCATTTGGTTTAGGAGATATTAAATTAATTAATTATTTTAATGTATTTCCTAAGTTAAAACTTAGGAAAATAAAATAAAAGTGAATTTAATTAAACATGTGATGAAATTGTCTTAAGTCACACGGATCAAGCTTTATTTTAATCTTAGCCATTGATACAAGATTTGATCATGGTCGTTGATTTGTCAACGAGAAAAGTATAAAGGAAAGGCTTGGGATCATTTGTAAAGACACACAGAGGCAGAGCACTGAAGCGAAGCTGAGATTCTAGGGCAGGGTTGGCTAAGAATACTCAGAAGTGCTTCACCTGCAAAGAGGGGAATTTAGACCAAGGGGATGATCTGATCCCGGGGTCTAGAATACACAAGAGGCAGAGAAGAGATCAGCTCAAGGACAGCGCAGAGGAAGGTAGCAGTAGCAGGGACAGCGCAATTTTCAGGAAATCCTTCAGGGGTTACGCAGAGACCCTTAGGGGCAGTGCAGTGACTGCGCCACCCATTCTGGCGTAACGCAGTCCCTTTCAGGAGCAGCGCTGAGGGTTTGGAGGCCATCCAAGGCTGATGTAGAGGCTTTCAGGGGCTTCAAAGGCTAACGCAGAGCCTTTCCGGGGCAGCGCTGGGGTTTCTAGGCCTAGATCTGGCTTAAATCTGTAAATCCCATTTGAGGGTGTGGATCAGTCAGTATTTTTGGTCCTAGATCAGCCAAGAGCTGTAGATCTAGATTTTTCTCTGTAGGGTTTTCCAGATATGGAACCCAGAGTTGTGTATTCAGAAATATTCTTAATAATAGAACCCTCCAGCAACCAGAGACCAATTTTCCCACTTTGGGTTTTTCCGGGGACAGTTTGTCCAGAAATAATTGTCACTTTGTCAATGTGTGCATGTGCTTATTCTAGATCTGAATTGGTAGAGATCTGTTATGTGTTTTGCTTCAATGTTAACTTGAATTTATTCAGTTGATAACTTATATAAGTAGGAGGAGCTTAACCGGATTAACAGTAATAATTTCTGCATAAGTGTTAAGATTCAGAAATTTCTACAATTTTCACATGGTATCAGAGCAATTACAGATCTAGGAGGGTCACCAGTAGAAGACTGAAGGTTCTTGCTGCAGAAAGAGCAGCAGAAGGGCAGATCTGAAGAGACAGCACAGTTTTCAGAGAAGCAGAGTTACGCAAAGGGCAGGGTGACGCAGTCTAATGCTGTCTCCCAGCAGGCCCACACACTTACTGTGCAGAGGCAGCGTAGAGGTAGCACTAGGATTGTCTGAAGCCAGCCAGTGTGATGCAGATCTGAAGTTGTCAGATCCAGAAGAGCCTGAAGCAGAGCTACAGAAATTCAGAAGATGTTGGTGGGGTTAAATTTCTGAAGTTTTCAGATCTTTAGCCTAAGCACTAGTGACAAATAGTGGGAGGAGATCAGATTCTCATAAAGTTTCTAGCCAAAGAAACTTGCAGATTGATCAGAGGATCAAAGAGAGATGAATCATTGTTGATTTGGCAGATTTCCAAGAAGGGAAATCAGTTTTCAGAGGGAGCAGAAGGTGTCTGTTTCACCAAGGGCCTTAGATCCAGTTCTCTAGCAAAGAGAAAGGAAGCTCCGACACATTTCTGAGCAGATGGCTCCTCATGGACTACGCGATCATGACAAATTGGATGGCATTTCCAACTTCTCAGTTTGGAAGGCTAGGATCTTGATAGTCCTAAAGGAAAATCATCTAAGAGACCATGTAGAACAAGTTTTGGCCACACCGACTGATGCAGATATCTTAAAGAAGCATAGTGACGTTGCTGGACATGCCAAGCGGTTGATCATGGATGGAATTAAGGATCATATTGTCCCACATATAGCTGAAAAGAAGACAGCTAATGAGATGTGGAAGGCCTTAACTTCCCTATATGTGGGAAAGTCTGGTCAAAGGAATATGTTGTTGGAGACTCAGATGCGGTCATTCACAATGACCAAGGGAGAAGACATGGAACATTTCCTCTTCAGATTGCAGTCGATAAGAGATCAGTTGACTGCAACAAGTGCTAAGGTGGAAGATGAGCTGATGGTCAAGAATGCTCTCAATGCAGTCACAGGTGAGGGGGAAAACTTTGTCCAAAGTATCTTGGGCAGAGCGGACCTCCCAGATTGGGACAACTTGTGGGAAATTCTACGTCAAGAAGAACTTCGGAGAATCACCAAGAAGCAGTATAGCTCTGGATTGAGCAAAGTGAAGAAGCAAGATGAAGAAGATGCAGCCTTGGCATTAAAGAGGCAACAGGAAAAGAAGAAGAAGGATCTGTCAAAGATCAAGTGCTTCCAGTGTGGTGAATTAGGACACTTTGCCAGCAATTATCCTCAGAAGAAAAAGGACAAGGAAGATTCTTATTCCAAGGCTGCTGTGGCAGATGATGGGTCAGAAGATGATGCAGCCATGAGTGCTCATGAACCACGAAAGAGGGGCAAGATGGATCTGTAGAGCAGCTACAGAATGAGGGTGGGATCCTTGAGCAGCTAATCTCATGGATCACATCTGAGCTACGAGAGCCTTAAGACAGTAGCGGGACAAGTGGAGCAATGGATGCATAATCACGGATGAAGTAGAGGCAGATCTGAAGACTTGAAGTAGCACCGCAGTGCAGATGCAGCAGCAGCGTAGAGGCAGCACCAGCGTAGGGGCTGATGTGACTTCAGTAGCACAGAGCAAAGCTACCTACGCAGAGTAGAGTTGCAGCAACGTGGAGGCTTCTAGGGCCTAATTTTGGTTGAGTCCTGTAAATCTCGTTTGATGGTGTGGATCAGTCATTATTTTGGCATGAGAACAACCGGTGAGTTGTAGATCTATTTTATCTCTGTCGGGTTTTCCAGATCTGGAACCCAGATTTTCTGTATTTAGAAAACTCTTAATAATAAAACCCTCCAGCAGCCAGCAAACCGGTTTTCCCGCATTGGGTTTTTCCGGGGATCATTTGTCCTGAAAATCATTGTGACACTTTGTCTATGTGTGCATGTACTTTTTCTAGATCTGAATTGGTGAAACTCTGTTATGTGTGTTTCTTCGATATTAATTTGAAATTTTCAGTTAATAACTTGATTAAGTAGGAGGAGCATAACCAGATCTAACAATATATTTTTGCATAATTATAACATTCAGAAATTTTCATAGTTACTAGGGAAGAAGAAGAATCAAATCATGAAGATGAGGGTCCTAGTGAACCTATACAACCTCTAGCTATCCCCCAATCTAGAAAAAGACCTAACTAGTTGAATTCTACACTTGTAGATGCAGAAGGTCATGGAGCAGCTCAAGGTACATTCATGCAAAGAAAAAAGCCCAAATGATACTCTGGGTATGCAAAAAACTAATGGAAGCAAAGCCATCCACTTTTGAAGAAGCTGTCAATCACCAAGAATGAAAGGATGCCATGAATGAAGAATATCAATCTATAATGAAGAATGGAGTTTGGGAAATTGTACCTAGGCCTGAAGACAAATTTGTGGTAACTAAAAAGTGGCTCTACAAGATCAAACATGCAACAGATGGAAGTATTGATAAATATAAGGAAATATTTGTGGCTAGGGGCTTCTCTTAACAAGAAGGCATCGACTATGAAGAAACATTTGCTCTGACAACAAGGTATACAACTATCCATTCGTTGGTCTCTTTGGCAGCATCAATGGGATGGAACATCGACCAAATGTATGTCAAGACTGCATTCCTGAATCACACAATTGATGAGGAAGTCTATATTGAACAACCCTTGGGATTTGAAGTTAAAGACGAAAAGGCATATGTTTGCATATTGAAGAAGGCATTATATGGCCTCAAGAAACCACCAAGGGCATGGTATGCTAGGATGGATGCATACCTACAAAGATTAGGCTTCACAAAGAGTTCTGCTGATTTGAACCTCTATATTAAGGTTGTGAAGGGAGAGTTAGTAATCATTCTTCTGTATGTGTATGATCTTCTCTTGATATGTGTGGAAGGACAAATTGAAGAATGTAAGAGGCAACTAGTAGCAAAATTTGACATGAACGATCTGGGCTTGGCACTACTATTTGGGACTGGAAGTCTGGCAAGGATCTGATGAGGTCTATCTAGGTCAAGGGAAGTATGTGATCAAGATGTTAAAGAAGTTTGACATTATGGATTTGAAACCAATGACAACCCTGATGATCACAAACTTGAAGAGACTGAGTTCCGAATCTAGCCCAGTGAATCCTACCAGGTATAGACAATTGATTGGCTCACTAATGTACTTGGTGAAAACTCAACCAAACATATGTTTTGCACTAAATGTTCTCAGTCAATTCCAAGTGGGGCCAAAACATGATCACTAGATAGCAACAAAACATATACTGAGATAACTGCAAGAAACTATCCACTACTGCTTGAAATATGATAGGAGGAATGATGTCCACTTGATTGGATATACAGATTCCGACAGCCGAGGTAGTGAGTAGGATGGAAGGAGCACTACAGGAGGATGTTTCAGTTTAGGATCCTCCATGATCTCATGGATGAGCAGAAAGCAAGATACAATTTCTTTAAGTAGTGTCGAGGCTGAGTATATTGCAACCTGTGAAGTAAGCAAAGAAGCAGTCTAGTTGAGGAATTTGCTATCCGACCTATTTGAAGGACCAATGGACCCTACAGTGATACATTTCGATAACACCAGTTGTATATGATTGTATGAAGACCCAGTGTTTCTTGGAAAGACAAAGCATATCAACAAGTGTCACTACATTCAAAAGCTAGTACAAGATGGTGTGTTGCAAGTACAATATATCAACATCAATGAGCAGGTAGCTGACATATTGACAAAATATCTTCCTAATAAGAAGCTTGTGTATTTGAGAGACAAGCTTGGTTTGGTTGATATATCCTCCCTAGTTGAGATGGAGAGATAGGCACATCATTCTTGTCTTCACTTGGGAAGACAGAATGGAGGAATGGGTGAGCATATGGCATCTAATACTCTTTGAGGATGAGGTAGGGCATCCAAGATAAGAGTAGTCATGGACCGATATTCTTTGAGGGCTAGCTATTCAAGATAAGAATAGTCCAAGGAAGGTCATACTCTGTGAACACCCGGGTGGAGTATGTACCTTGAGAGATAATGATGAGTACCTTGAGAGACAATGATGATGGGGTCTGTAAATCATTGGTCTTGCCAACATTGTGCTCTGATCTTATGGAGAGCTAGAGTTGTTAGTCAAGGCCTTGCTATATGACAATGCTGGTTGATATGATGCTAAACAGATGGGTTACCAATCCGACTATTCTTATGAGATCTCTTCAGATAGAGAATGCCCATGTACTATTTATGAATACCTCCCTAGTTAAGAGGGAGTGTTGAAAAATGTGTAACTAGGTTTGGTCTTCATAAATATGAAATGTAATTTTGATTTTTGTATATTGTAAAATGAAAGAAAATTAATTTTATTATTTTTGGAGCATGGGTTTCATGCTCAAGGTCTTTTCTTTTATAGGTCAAGCACCCATTGAGTGCTTCTAGGGTTTGTTCTAGGTCAAGAAGTCAAAAGAGCCATTGTCATAAGTTGAAGACCCTATCGGGCACATTGTAACTTGTAAAGAAAATATTTTTGTCCTTAAAAGTGTCAAAATACCCTTCAAGGCCAAGTCAGCGTAGCAGCTGGCAAGCCGGCCTAATTACAGGAGCCACGTCCACCCTTGAGAAGCCTATATAAAGGAGGAAACTCGACCTTCTTGGAAGAGATTCATCTCTCTCATTCAAATAAAGGAGGAAGAAGAAGAAGGTAGCGAAGAAGGAAGAGGACGAAGAAGACTTGTTTTGGGCTATTTCTCTCTCACACGTGCGAAGGAAGGCTAGGGTTTCTGCAGCAGATCAAGGGTTTTTCTTCTACAAGTTTGACCTTGAAGAAGAGAAAGAAAGAAGGTCTCTAGAAGCCATCCACAAGCTCCAGAAGGAAGAGAAATTCAAGCAAAGGTCTGAGGTGTTGAGATTTTTGAGTGTTGGGGTGGCATCGAATATGCTCTATCTCCTAAACTTTATGGAGGGACTAGAGTACATGAGATCTCCAAGACCCAGAAAGGGATTTGAGAAATTTCATCATGTTTAAGAGAAAATTAATTAATTAGTCTTTTTAATTAAGGACCCTAAGTCTAACTCAGGAAAATTAAAAGATTAAAGGTAATTAAATTAAACATGTGATGAGAATGACTTAAGTGACGCAGATCAAGCGTCTTCTAATCTTAGCCGTCGATGAAAGATTAGATCACGGTCGTTGATGTTTCAACGAGAAAAGTATAAGAAGAGAGCTTGGGGTCAATTGGAGAACACACACAGTGGCAGAGCACTGAGACTAAGCTGGAATTCTAGGGCCTGGTTTGCTAAGAATTTCCAGAAGTGTTTCAGCTGCAACGAGGTGTAGTATTGGCTAAGGGGATGATCTGATCCCAAAGCCAATAGTCAGCAAGAGGCAAAGAAGCAACAGTCAGAGCAGCACAGAGGGAGCAGTAGCTACGCAACAGTTATGCAGCAGCTGTGTAACGCAGAGGCTTCAGCTGCTATGTAGGTGCTACGCAAGCCTAGAAAGGGCAGCAGGAGGCAGTGAGGGCTTACGCAGGCCCAGCTAGGGCAGCGCAAAGACAGCGTAACCCAGTCTGGGGTTACGCAACCCTCTCCTGAGTAGCGCAGGGGCACCAGAAGGCTAGTAGAGCGGACTTAGAGGGCTTCAGAGTAGCGCTGGGGTTTTTGAAGATAGAAAAGGGCTGAGTTCTGTAAATCCCGTTTGAGGGTGTGAATCAGTCTAGTTTTCAGTCTCTGGAATTGAGGTATTGCTGAAGATTTTTGTTTTCTCTGTCAGGTTAACTAGTAAGGTGCCCAGATTTGCTGTACTTAGAATCTGCTTAATAATATAAACCCTCCAGCAGCCAGAAGACCGGTTTTCCTGAATTGGGTTTTTCCTAGGACAGTTGTCCAAAAAATCTTGTGTCACTTTGTCTATGTGCATGTATTCAATTTAGATCTATATCTGTGAAGAACTGTTAATGTGTTTACTTCGATGTTAATGCTGAAATTTCAAATTAATTACTTGATTAAGTAGGAGAAGTATAACCAGATTTAACAGTAGGATTTCTGCATAAGTAAAATTCATAAATTTTCACATGGTATCAGAGTGATTGTAGATCTAGTTGAATCATCAGCAAGAAGACAAAAGAATCCTTGCTGTAGAAATCAACAAAGAAAGCAGTTGCAGCCACAAAAATTTGTACCAGAGAGGACAGTGTAGAAGCAAAGGGAAGCAGAGCCACGCAGAGGCCAGAGTGACGTAGTCTCCACATAGGCCCACGTACTTACTGCGCAAAGGCAACACAGAGACAATGTTGGGACTGTCTACTCATGCAGAGGATAGCCAGGGTGATGCAGTCCTGAAGCTGTCGCTGATTCAGAGTGCCGGAAGCAGTGCTGCAGAGCTTCAGTAGTTGTTGGTGGGGTTAAATTTCTGAAGGTGCAGAAATTAGCCTGAGCACTAGTTGACAAAGAGCGGGAGGAGAACAACTTCTCAGAGGATTTCCAACCAAATAAATCTGCAGTTTGATCAGAGGATCAAAGAGAGCTGATTCGTTGAGATTTGGCAGAATTCCAAGAGAGGAAGTCAGTTGTCAGAGGGAGCAGAGGGTTCCTTTCTCGCCAAGGACCCTAGATCTGAGTCTCTAGCATAGAGAGAAGGATTAGTTCCAACAAATTTATTGAGAAGATGGCACCTCAAGGACTACGTGATCAGGAAAGGTTGGACGACCTGTCCAACTTTGTAGTTTGGAAGGTCAGAATCCTAGTAGTCATGGAGGCATATGCTCTGAGGGAGCATGCAGAGAAAGTCTTGGCCACGCCAATTGATGCAAAGCTCCTGAAGAAGCATGAAAAAGCAGTGGCACACGCCAAGTGCTTCATCATGGACGGTGTCAAAGATCATGTAGTGCCTCACATAGTCGAGAAGACAACGGCTCATGATATGTGGGTGGCCCTGACCTCACTATATGAACGAAGATAAAATCAGATGAGGTTATTCATGATGGCCAAGGGAGAAGAGATCGAGTCCTTCCTTTTCAGATTACATGCGATCAGGGATCAGTTGACTGCCATGGGAGTGAAAGTGGAGGATGATGTGATGGTGAGGACTGCATTCAATGCGGTCACAAAAGACTGGGAAACTTTTTTCCAAAGTATCCTGGGCATAGCAGACCTTCCCAATTGGGACAGTATGTGGGCGATCCTCCATCAAGAAGAACTCCATCGGTTCACCAAGAGACAGTACAACACCGGATCAAGTAAAGTGAAGAAGGAAGAGAAAGAAGATGCAACCTTGGCATCAAAGAGGCAGTAAGGGAGGAAGAAGCATGATCTATCAAACATCAAGTGTTTCCAGTGCGGCAAACTAGGACAGTTCGCCAGCAATTGTCCTCAGAAGAAGAGGGACAAGGAAGCCTCTACCTCCAAGGCTGTTGTGGCAGACGATGGCTCCAAAGATGACGTAGCCATGAGCGCTCATGAACCATGAAGGTGGGGCAACATGGTTCTGTAGAATACCTACAGAGTGGTGGTGAGATCCTTGAGTAGCCCAACTCTTGGATCACATCCGTGCTACGGGAGCCTTAAGACAGTAGCGGGACAAGTGGAGCAGTGGGTGCAAAGAATCACAGATGAAGCAGAGGCGGAGCTGGATGCCGAGAAAGAGCAGTGTAGTGCAGATGCAGCAACAGCGCAGAGCAGGCTTGCTCATGTAGAGCAGAGTTGCAACAACGTAGAGGCTTTAGGAGGACAACACAGTGCAGCAGCAGCGTAGGGGACTTTAGCGCAGAGGGGCTGATGTGGCAGCGTAGAGGAGATTTGCTTACGTAGTGCAGAGCTATAGTTGTGCAGCAGTCTCGAGATGACAGCACAAAGCAACAACCTATGGAGCTTCAATGATGAGATGCAACCCAACTGACTTGTCTGTCAAAGATTGGGTAGGAATTTTGAGTTGCTTCTCTCAAAAATTGAGTTGCAGTGTAGCAGATTGAGAGGGAGCTGCAGTACAGATGTGGTAGTGGCGGTGGCATCGTCAAGGGCAGCAGTACGAGAGAGCAGCAGCAGCGCAGTGATGAAGGGTAGCAGGCCAAGCCTCAACGCAGAGACCCACACTAGAGATTAGTGCAACCTTCTGGGTGAAGTGTTGTGCTAGAGCACATTCCTCGTTAAGAGGGAGTATTGAGATTTTTGAGTGTTGGGGTAGCATCGGATGTGCTCTAGCTCCCAAACTTTGTGGAGGGACTAGAGTACATGAGATATTTAAGACCCAGAAAGGGATTTGAGAAATTTCATCCTGTTTATGAGAAAATTAATTAATTAATCTTTTTAATTAAGGACCCTAAGTCTAACTTAGGAAAATTAAAAGATTAAAGGTAATTAAATTAAACATGTGATGAGAATGACTTAAGTGACACGGATCAAGCATCTTCTAATCTTAGTCGTTGATTCAATATTAGATCACAACCGTTGATGTTTAAATGAGAAAAGTATAAGAAGAGGGCTTGGGGTCAGTTGGAGAACACACACAATGGCAAAGCACTGAGACTAAGTTGGAATTCTAGGGCTTGGTTTGCTATGAATTTCCAGAAATGTTTCAGCTGCAGCGAAGGGTGGTATTGGCTAAGGGGATGATCTGATCCCAGAGCCAAGAGTCAGCAAGAGGCAGAGAAGAAGCTGGCAGAGTAGCGCAGAGGGAGCAGCAGCTAAGTCTTAATTTCAGAAATTTCATTCTGTTTAAGAGAAAATTAATTAATTAATCTTTTTAATTAAGGATGCTAAGTCTAACTTAGGAAAATTAAAAGATTAAAGGTAATTAAATTGAAAATGTGATGAGAATGACTTAAGTGACGCGGATCAAGCATCTTCTAATCTTAGCCGTCGATTCAAGATTAGATCGCGGTCTTTGATGTTTCAGCGAGAAAATTATAAGAAGAGGACTTTGGGGTTAGTTGGAGAGCACACACAGTGGCAGAGAACTGAGACTAAGTTGGAATTCTGGGCCGTGGTTTGCTAAGAATTTTTAGAAGTGTTTCAGTTGCAGCGAGGGGTAGTATTTCCTAAGGGGATGATATGATCCCAGAGCCAAGAGTCAGCAAGAGGCAGAGAAGAAGCAGTCAGAGCAGCGCAGAGGGAGCAACAATTACGCAGCAACTGCGTAACACAGAGGCTTCAGGTGCTACGTAGGCCCAAAAAGGGCAGCGCAGAGGTAGCAGGAGGCTGTCAAGGCTTACGCAGGCCCAGTTAGGGCAACACAGAGACTGCGTAACCCAGTCTGGGGTTACGTAGCCCTCTCTTGAGCAGTGCAAGGGCACCAGCAGGCTAGCAGAGCTGACGTAGAGGGCTTCAGAGCAACGGTGGGGTTTCTGAAGACAGAAAGGGGCTGAGTTCTATAAATCCCGTTTGAGGGTGTGATGGGCCTGAGTTCTATAAATCCCGTTTGAGGGTGTGAATCAGTCTAGTTTTTCGTCTCTGGAACTGAGGTATTTCTACAGATTTTTGTTTTCTCTGTCAGGTTAACCAGTAAGGTGCCCAGATATGTTGTACTTAGAATCTACTTAATAATATAAACCCTTCAGCAGCCAGAAGCCCTGTTTTGCCGCATTGGGTTTTTCCAGTGTAATATCCCCAACGGGAAATAAACAGTAATACACAGCAAAACAACAAGCAGCTATATAGAACAAAATGTCGGAACTAGAATATGGAACAAATACACATAAAATACCAGAACGCTAAGCCATTTTATTAATCTGAGAATACATGTATATGGGTACAAGAGATAATCAGGATGAGTGCACCTATCCTTGCTCTAGGCAAGTGGAGACCCTCTCAGAATAAGAAATGGCTACAACAGAGACTGCGTCCTAGCTGCTGGAGAAAACTGCCGTAGAAAACTGCTGCTGCAATGTACTGGAACTAGGGGCTGATCCCCACACCGGAATGAGCTGAAAATCGGAAGGCTATCTGTACTTAACCCTCCAGACAAAACCCATAAACCGTGAAGCAAGTGCTTCACCTCCGAAAATCCACCAAATAAACCCTCCTCAGTGAAAACGTTGTCTCTCCCAGGAACAGCGCAGAAGCCCAAGAAATACGCTGGAAAAAGGGGCCCAAACTCTCCTGCAAAACCTCCGGCTGAAACAACAACCTCCCAATGCTGAAAGACGCTGAAACCACCACCAAATCACCTCACAACAACTCTGCACAACAATAACTGCGTCCTCCCTGCTGAAACTGCGTCCTCTCTCCTAGACTGCGCAGTCACTCCAAGGGGCCAGCTCCTCTACAAACGTCCACCCAAAATCCACTGCAAATCACCTACAGAAACTGAAGGAAATACCTTGCTCGAGCAGGCACTCGAAGTCCCCCGGAGCCAAGGGCGAGATCTCCGACCGGAGACACTCAGTTCGCACTAAACAGTGCTGCAGACCGACTAAACAACCGGCGTGTTGAAGTAGACAGAAGTCTAGCTCTCAATATCAATAACATATCAATAATGCCAAATGAGGAGTGCTCCTCCTTTTATAGCATTACCTCTCTCTCCAAAACCAACGTCCTCTCTCTCATTGGCTCCTCCAATGCAAAACTTCGTTCCCCCCTTGCTACAACGTTGCCTCTACTAGGGAAACACTTTATTTTATTCAAGTGAGTTAGACCCCTTTTTCTCACTTTTATTTATTAATTAACTATAGTCGGCAAAACTATACAAAAATCAAATATTCCAATTAGCGGTGCTAATTAGGAATATTACAGTCTCCCCCGGCAAAACGTTGCTTGTCCTCAAGCAACTGAAGTGATGGATGCTGTAGAATCTGCTCGCTCTCCCAAGTGGCATCCTCATCCGGCAAAAATTGCTTGTCCTCAAGCAACGCTTGTACAAGCCTACTCGCTAGCTGATGCTCCCTACCGATACTGCAAAATGTGCCTGGATCCCACTGAAACCTCTCTGTCTCCTGCATCACCCTGATACGAAGGGATATCTCAATGCCAGGATCCCAAACTGGCCTCTCACGGTACCAGCCAACCAATAGTCCTCCCGGATCCCATCGCCAATGTGGCCAATAATCGCACAAGTCCCACGGCTCGGACTGTGCACTGCCTCTGGCTATGACCAATGCTCTAAGAGGTGAAGACCACCAACAAGCATCAATGCTCTCGGGCTCCTGCTGTACCTGTAGCTGCATATGCTACCCCTCCAACTGCATACCAACTCATCACCTCTCTTCAATCCAAGTTGTGACTCAATCCCATGCTGATCCTGCTCTCCTGAAATCGGGATGGAGTGCTGAAGAAATGATGTCCTGTGCCGCCGTGCCAGCTGGAATCTATAACCTCTGTTATGTCCAAGGGCCCCTACTCGACTGTGCTCCCTACGAAGAATACCGTACCATCTAGAGGGTACCAACTCATGATCTCCCGCCAGTCCATCCTAGAAGAAGAATCTGATGTAGCAACAACAACGGTAAATGGAACATGCCTGGAATGTTGCCGCCAGCCTGTAATCAACTCCCACTGCTCTACCCTGTCTGTCAATGGAAGCTGCCTGTAGAAGGAAGCCCCTCTCTCTATAATGGGCAAAAGTGGGCAAGGTATGCTGCAAGCTCCATCGATGTACTCTTGGAGAGTGCTACCCACTAAAAACGCTGCAGCTTTGCTGACTGCGAGTACATCTATCTGCGCCTCATCCCAGTGTCGACCCAAAGATGGATGCTCCAACATATCCAACAGCTCCTGCTGTCTACTAGCCCCCTGCATAACAATCCCATCAACCTCCAACACCTCCAGAGGATATGGATCTGTAACGGCTGTCACCGTACTCGATGTCAATGCAGCTGACTGCTCCTCCCCAATGGCTGACCCCGCGGTTAGCTGCATATCCACCACAGACTCGATGTGAGTGCCCATCTGGCTCTCTCTCAAAGGAATATCATGCCCGATGTGAGTAGTGTCCTCCTCTGTCGACTCAGGCTCCATCACCTGCTGCTCTAGCTGAAGTGTCACAAGTGACTCTTCACCCAGAGTATCTCTCGCAGAGTCCCATGACTGCTCACCCTGGACACTAGAATATAGCTCCAGTCTACTGTCACCATCCATGCATGATTGCCCTCGCTCCCCAGAAGCGACCTCAACTGATCCTATGGACTCATGTGAAAAGGAGTCCTCACCCTGGCATACAGAAGGAATGCCCTCCTGTTCTACCTCCGCCATCTCATCTGCATCGAACATGCCATCCACCCTCTCGACAAAGTATCGATACAGTGTCTGGAGCCCAGACACATACTGGGATACTACCTCTGCTGTACCCCGTATCCTCTGCTCATGCATGATCTCGACATGCCCCGAGGGAAAAATGATGCATGTCTCCCTCATGACCTGCTCCCCAAGCGTAGGCTCAGTGATGACTGATGCACCACCTCTGCAACGGATCATCTCATCCCCCAACCTGTGGCTGTCAACTAGCACACCAACCCAGTGCCACTGCTGAGAAGTCTCTCGCCTAGTGTACTGAGTGTCATCCAAATATCTTGGGTGAACCTCGCGTACCCTGCTGCTCACGCCCAAAGTGCCAAAGGTCAAAAACATAATCAACTGTACCTGTGAGTGATGTCGAAGCGAGTCAGGTGTGTGAGTCCTCACAGATACTGCCAAGTATCGCTCCTCTGTCTCTCCATCGATCCTGGGTGAACTACTCCCAAAGGTAAGCCTGAAGTCCTTGTCCATGAGTCTCTCTGGAAGCAATGCTCTAAGACCCTGCTGTGTAGCACCGTATGCCCTCGCATACCACTGATCATCCATACACTCCTCAACATGCCACTGCACACTGAGGCATACCTCGGTATGCTGCTGGATACCATGTGCTACTGCTGTAGCACCCTGTACCGTCTCGTGCCCTGACTGTGTCCTGGCATCGGTCACTCTCCGCATGCTCTCAATGTGATGTAGGATACTCCTACTCCACAATGCAGTCCCACACACTATGGTACACCACCATGCTACTCCATGTCCACCGGCAATCCACCGCTCAATGCTAGAGGCTCCCACACATCCCTGGATGTGATGTCCTAGAGTTGTGCCTCTACATGTCCGACTACCACCAATCGGTAACATCGTCTCCACCGTCGCATCACTATACCTGCCAACGAAAGGATCATCACTCCAAATACTCCTCAAGGGGTCCGAGAAGTGAATCTCCCTGTGTGTCAGTAGTGTTACCACCACTGCTCGGCTCCGCTGCGTCCTCTGTGCCCCACACAAAGGTGAAGAATCCTTGGCCCCATACAAGGTGCCCTTTGGTGGCCTGCCAATGCCACCTCCTCCGACAAGCTCCTGCCAAGGTGTGCTGACCACCCCGTGACCCCGTGTATGAATGTCATGCCAAGACAACCTAGGGAGTCTGCCCATAAACTGGTTGGCCACTGGAGCTGACCGAAACTGCACATGCTCTACTGCTAGGCCAACTGTACTCTCCAAGACATAGTCAGCCGACCTGCCTGGGAAACGGTAGGTGATCCCTCCTGGATCCCAATGCCAATCTGGGGTTCCTGTATTCCCCATGCATAGAAAATCCCGCTGAGCTACACTCGGATCCATCACTATCTCCATAGCCCGCTCCACCAAGTACCAACTCAAAATCTCTCTCCATCCAACCTCAACATGTGGATGTTGTACCCTGTGCAACTCTGATCGTCTCATACCGCTATCAAAGTCAACATATGAGATCTGACTAGGTGGCTCTGCCTCTCTCTCTCCAACGGAAAGAGATGACCCAACAACACTGCTAGTCCCATCCATGCATGCCTGAAGGGGAATGATATGACGCTCCAACGTGCCCTCTGGTTGTACCATCAGGGAATCCAGCTGTTCCCCAATGCGGACCAACTTGGCCGCCGACTTGGCACAAGTCGCTCTCATACCCTCCAGCTCCTGGTCCTACAACAAAATGGTCTCCCGTACTGACGTGGCCTTCTCTCTCAAAACTCGAAGGTCTGCCCGAAGCCGATGATACCGCTGTCTGTGACCATCATCCAATACCTCTGTACCTGCTAGTGCCTCATCAAAGGTGGATATATCTCCTATCGTCTCACCCATCTGTCGTGTGTTGCTACCACCTGAAGACTCGGACTCGACTCTGGTCATCACCTCAATGGATGGCTCTACTGAGATAGGCTCTACCTTCTCCACTACCACATCAACCGGCATGGCCAAGGAGGTCTCCAATGAGGGTGAATCCTGTGTCACACTAGGTGTAACCTCAGACTCCCTGCAATACGGTGTTCCCTCATCCTCCAAGTGCGAGGTAACTATTTTAATGGTTTCCCTCTCCGATACTCGGTCAAGCTGGAAAGAGTTATCCAACTTGTCCACCCAAGCTTTTTCTGAGCGCCTGGATGACCCGTCAAATGTCGGTAGATGGAATCTGCTAGCTGTGCGGTGGTAGTCTCCATCATGATGATGTCGGTGCCCCTGGTGATGATCGCGGGGTCTACTGTCCCGCTGGAGCTGGACAAAGTCTCTGAACGAGAGAGCCTCCATGAACTCCTGCCCGTATGCCTGGTACTCTACAAAATAGTCACCCATGTGGCCCGGCTCCGGCTCTCGCTGTGCTCCTGCCCCTATGTCTTCATCCAGAAAAGTGGGCATGGTAGTACGTGTGGGTGTATGTGATGCCATATGCTGAGTGGCATCATGCTCCGGCAAATGGTGGGATGTGCCTGATCCCTCACCAATCTGAAAACTAACCTCCAACGCAGTGAGTTTCTGTGACATCACCTGCATGTGTTGGAGGAGCGCCTCTATAAATCTCCTCTCATCATCATTACCTGCCATCGGCTCTTTCTGCTATGTGTCTACAGGCTCCTCAGAAACTGCACGGCTGCTGCAAAACCATACTGCTGCTTAACTTCGACCTCTGATTTACCCACTGAAAACTACTCAGAAAATTCCAGGAATTTGGGAAGGTGATCCTTGCCCAAAACCCAGAAAAACCTAGAAAACGTTTCTTTGTAATATCCCCAAAGGGAAATAACCAAGAATATTGGGCGTAAACATGCCGTATGATATATAAAACAAAACGTCGGAACCGTATACGAAATGGGCACATAGAATGCCAGAACACTAAGCCATTTTATTAATCTGAGAATACATAGATAGGGGTACAAGACAATCAGAATGAGTGCACCTATCCTTGCTCTAGGCAAGTGGAGACCCTCTCAGAACAACTAATGGCTGCAGATAGGGACAACGTCCTGGCTGGCTGAAGATCTGCTATGAAGAGCTGCTGCTGGAATGCACTGGAACTATGAGCTGAAGACTAGACAGATGGCTGATCTCTATCCTCCAAACAACCCCCAGAGAATGTGAAACTGAAGCTCCACCACCATTCAAACCTCACCAATGAAAACGCTGTCTCTGCTAGTGACAGCGCAGAAGACAGATGAAACGCTGGCCACAAATCCTCCAGATGAGATGATCAGCTCCTCAAGGCTGGAAGCACTGAAAAACGCTGCCAAACCCCACACACAAGACCCTGCTCCTCAGATCAGCGTCCTCCCTGACTGGATCTGCGTCCTCTATGCCCAGATCTGCTGGATCTGAGTCCTCCTATCCAGATCTGCGTCCTATCACTCCAGATCTGCGTCCTCCAAGGCTAGATCTGCTGCTATCTCTTCAGATCTAGGCTGGATCTGCCAATATCTCCTCAGATCTGCATCCTCCAAGGCTGGATCTGATGCTATCTCTCCAGATCTGCACCTTCCAAGGCTAGATCTGCCAATATCTCCTCAGATCTGCGTCCTCCAAGGCTGGATCTGCTGCTAGTTCTCCAGATCTGCGTCCTCCAAGACTGGATCTGCCAATATCTCCTCAGATCTGCGTCCTCTCTGCCTTGGTCAGCTGGATCAGCGTCCTCACTATTCAGATCTGAGTCCTCCTGCTGGATCTGCGTCCTTCCCTCTCTGGATCAGCGTCCTACCTCCTGGATCTGCGCAGTCACAAGAAGGGGGTTTCTCCTCTCCAAACCTCCACCAGAAAAATGCTGCTACTCACCACTGAAACTGAAGGATGGTGCTCAGAAAATAACCTTACCAGGGCAGGCACTCGAAGTCCCCCGAGGCTAAGGGTGATACCAAGAAAATAACCTTACCAGGGCAGGCACTCGAAGTCCCCCGAGGCTAAGGGTGAGATCTCCGAACGGAGACACTCGGTTGCACTAAACAGTGCTGCAGACCGACTAAACAACCAGCTTGCTGAAGCAGACAGAAGTCTAGCTCTCAATATCAATATCAAATCATGCATGCCCAAATGAGGTGAGAACCCCACCTTTTATAGTGCTAAACTCCCTCCAAAACTTTGACTGCGTCCTTCACTCTCCTTGGCCTGCGCAGTTACCCTTGGGTCAGCGTGAGGCCTCCCCTCATATCCATGTGGACCCCCAAGGCCCCCTCTCTGAGTTATAACGTTAATCAACTAGGAAAACACTTTATTTTATAAAGTGAGGTGACTTAAGTGAGGTGACCCCTCTTATTTCTCACTTTATTTATTATTTCTAGCTAAAGCGGCAAAATTAAACAAAAATGAAATATTCCAATTAGCAAAGCTAATTGGGAATATAACAGTCTCCCCCGGCAAAACGTTGCTTGTCCTCAAGCAACTGAAGTGATGGATGCTGTAAGATCCTCTCATCCTCCCAAGTGGCATCCTCATCTGGCAAATTCTTCCATCTCACCAAGAATTCTCTGATTTTCCTGCTCCGCAGTTGCCTCTCCCTAGTGTCGATAATAGCCTCCGGCTGTAACACCAGATGCCCCTCATCATCAGTAGGCGGTAGCTCCTCGGTGACTCTCACATGCTGGCCCAGTGCCTTTTTCAGGCATGATACATGAAAGATGTTATGAATCCGGCTGCCTTGGGGCAGCTCCAACTCATACGCAACCTGCCTGATCCTGCGTATCACCCTGTATGGTCCATAAAAACGAGGCTTTAGCTTCTCCGCCCCCTTCTGCTTGAGCGAAGACTGTCGGTATGGCTGTAGCCGTAGGTAGACTAGGTCCCCTACCTCAAAGTGTCTCTCCATCCGACCCTTATCAGCATACAACTTCTGCTGATTCTGTGCTGTGGCTATGTTGTCCTTGAGAGCCCTGAGGATGTCTTGGCTCTCTTGGATCCATAACTTGGCTCGCGGAGCCCTGCTAACACCAAACATCATATCCACAAAAGATAGGGAATGATATCCATACAAAGCATAGAAAGGTGTCATACCGATGGACATATGGTGGGTTGTGTTGTAGCAGTGCTCGCCCAAATGTAGCCATTTCAGCCATGCTCTCTGCTGCCCACTGACGTAGTTACGCAAGTAGCCCTCCAGCCACTTGTTAACTATCTCCGTCTGCCCGTCCGTCTGTGGATGATAACTAGTGCTCGGTGTCAATTCTGTCCCCACTAGTCGGAAGAGCTCCTGCCAGAATCCGCCCATAAAACGGTTGTCCCTGTCGCTGACAATGGTCTTGGGTAGACCATGCAATCTGAAAACCTCCCTGAAAAACAACTCTGCCACCTGTGCCGCTGTGTGATGTGCCGAAATGGCGAAAAAGTGAGCATACTTCGTCAGCCTATCAACCACCACGAAGATGCAATCTTTGCCCTGCACTGTGGGCAACCCTGTGATGAAGTCCATCGAAATGCTCTCCCACTTCCCCTCCGGAATGGGAAGAGGCTGCAACAACCCCGCGGGATGACTCATCTCCCCCTTGTTCCGCTGGCAAACCTCGCACTCCCTGACATGCTGGAGTACGTCCTCCTTGAGGCCCTTCCATGCAAATCTCTCCCGGATGGCCCTGTATGTCTTGGTGAACCCCTGATGGCCCGCCAATGGTGAATCATGTGAAGCCTAGAGTATCTTCTTCTTGAGCTGAGATCCCTCAGTCAAGAAGATCCTGTCCCTGTAATAGATGACCTCATCGGCCACCCTGTATCTGCTATCCGCCACCTGCCCATCCAGAACCTCGCATGCAAATCTATCTTTGGAGTACTCAACCAGTAGTCGAGCCTTCCAGTCAGCGTCCAGGCTCATGAGTGATAACGTGGCCGGTCTACGAGAAAGGGCATCAGCTACCACGTTATTCTTCCCCTTGACATACTCTATGTCAAAGTCGTAAGCCTGGATCTTGCTGATCCACTTCTGCTGTCTCTCCTGCAACTGCTTCTGCTCCAGAAAGTACCGCAGGCTGTTATGATCTGTCCTCACCCTGAATCTGCCACCTACCAGGTATTGCCGGAATTTGGCCAATGCATGCATGATGGCCAGCATCTCCTTGTCGTATATGGGATATAGCCTCTCGTGTGGAAGGAGCTTTCGGCTCTCGAAAGCAATCGGATGACCCTCCTGCATCAAAACTGCACCAATCCCCTCTCCTGATGCATCGCACTCTAGGACAAAGGGCTGCGTAAAATCTGGCAACGCTAATACGGGACAACTGCTCATCACCTCCTTGAGCTTGTCAAAAGCTCGCTGTGCTGTGTCCGACCAACTGAATGCCCCCTTCCTCGTCAGATTCGTGAGGGGTGCAGCAAGCTGAGAGAAGCCCTTGACGAACTTCCTGTAGTAGGTGCAGATACCAATAAACCCTCGAAGCTCCGTCACATTCCGTGGCTCTGGCCAGTCCCTGATAGCCCGGATTTTCTGCTCGTGGACTCTCACTCCGTCCACTCCTATAATGTGTCCCAGATACAGCATCTCCGTCATCCCAAACTCACACTTGGAGAGCTTGGCATAGAACTGCTGCTCCTCCAAAATGTGCAAGACCGTCTCAATATGCTGGAGATGCTCCTCCCAAGTCCTGCTGTATATAAGGATATCATCAAAGAAAACCAACACAAACTTCCTCAGATGATCCCTGAAAATGTGGTTCATACAAGACTGGAAAGTAGCAGGTGCATTGGTCAACCCAAATGGCATGACCAAAAACTCAAAGTGCCCATAATGACACCTGAAAGCGGTCTTGGGAATGTCCTGTTCCCTCACGCGTATCTGATGGTACCCGGATCTCAACTCAATCTTTGAGAAGAACCGTGCTCCTCTCAACTCATCCATCAGCTCGTCGATCCTGGGAATGGGGTACCTGTTCTTCAGGGTCTTCTTGTTCAGAGCCCTGTAGTCAATGCACATGCGTAATGTGCCGTCCTTCTTCTTCATCAGCACTACTGAAGAAGCAAAAGGGCTAGTGCTAGGCCGAATGTGACCAAGGGCCAGCAACTCCTGAATGGCTCGCTCTATCTCATCCCGATAGGCCTTGGGATGCCTATACGGTGTGGTAATCACAGCCTGTATCCCCTGCTCAAGCTCGATCGTGTGCTCAAACCCCCGATCCGGTGGCTGTCCTGGCGGAATGTCCCCAAAAACTACCGCATATCTATCGAGAATAGACTGCAGATCAGGGTGCACCGTCCGCCCTGTATCCACTGCCTCTGAAGCCCGCAACTCTACTGCCCACTCTATATCTCCCTTGCGGAAAGTCGCCTCCATGCTGTGTGCCGATACTGTCTGGGGTGGATATGTGTTCTACCCTCATATCTTCTCATGCTTCCCCGTCTTGGGATCATCCCACTCCATCTCTAGGGCCTTCCAATCCGTCGTGACCTTCCCCAGAGTAATAAGCCACTGAACTCCCAATATCACATTGGTGTCCGGGATGTCCACCACAAAGAAGTGATCGGTCAATGTATAAGTGCCCATCGTCACTGATAATTTTGGTACATATCGAGCACATGCCATGGTCTGATCTCCTGGTACCAAAACAGAAAACCCATCAAAGCCCTCCGTCGGTATGCCTCTCCGCTCAACCATCTGGGCATCAATGAAGTTGTGGG
The DNA here is from genome assembly GCA_034641835.2 of Pinus albicaulis. NCBI lineage: Eukaryota > Viridiplantae > Streptophyta > Pinopsida > Pinales > Pinaceae > Pinus > Pinus albicaulis. Next base: position 1,075,897,159 of record CM076575.1, on the reverse strand, counting down.
TGGCCCCACTATCGACTAAGACCGAAACTCGTTGTCCGCGCACTGTCCCCCGTACGCGCAATGTCAAATACTTGGGGACTCCTCGCAATGCTGCTAGAGCTCCCCCAGTAGGTGCGAATGATGCCCCACCTGCATCGGGTGGTGGAGGTGGTAAGGTACTCTGTGCTGCATAACATCCTCCTGCCTCCTCATCATCCTCCTCATCCTCTTCTCCGCTGCTCTCGGAGAAGACCTCTATGAAATGTGCCTTCCCTGCCGCACATTTGTGTCCCGGTGCCCATGGCTCCTGGCAAGTGAAGCACAATCGCTTCCGCCTCAGCTCTCTCCTGGCCTCATCATCAATCCGCCCTCGTCCCTGATTCGCCTTGGGAGGCGGAACCCTCGTGTCCTTACCCTTAGGCTGGAAAGCCTGTCTCTGGGGATAAGGTGGCCGAGTCCTGGGCAAGACATCCTGTAAGTCTCGAGTCCTACTGATAGCATCCTGCAGTGTAGCCGGTTTGTTTGACCGGACTAGGCCACGAAGTGGCTCTGACAGCCCCTCCACAAACATATAGACCATCCGAGCTGTCGATAAGTCAGGTACCATCACTGAAACCCTCAAGAAATCCGAGATGTATGCTTCGGCACTCCCAGTCTGTTTGAGCTTGGTCAGCTCAACAAAATGCTGCTTCGGATCCCTCCTGTCAAAACGCTCTACCACCCTCCTGGTAAACTCGGCATATGTCGTCACCGTGGAATGCCCGAGTGTCGCCATCCCATGAAACCACCAATCCTGAGCCTCACCCTCTAAATGCAATGTAGCCATCTTAATGGCCTCCGTCTCCGACATCTGATTAAGCTGGAAATAGATGTCCAGCTTCTCCACCCAGGACTTTGCCGAAGTCTTTGATGAACCATCAAACATAGGCAAATGGAATCTACTAGCCGCACGGTGGTCATCACGGTGGTATCCGTGCCCCTTGTGCTGGTGCTGCTCAGGGGGTTTGATGCCGCATCGATACTGGAGATAGCGCTCAAAGGGGAGAGTATCCATGAATGCCTGTCCTAAGCCCTGCCACTCTGCAAAAACGGCTGCCCATTGAGCTGGACTCACATCTCTCAGCGCTGTCGACCCCTCGTCCTCTACCAGGAAGGTAGGCATGGTGGGTCACGTGGGTGCTGGATTGTCCCTCTGTGCACCTCCCCGCACTCCTGTCCCTGTGTCTTCTGGCAAGAATGTGGGCATAGTGGATCGCGCGGGTACCTGAGTCGTCACAATGGGAATAGCATCGTGCACTGGTACGTGGCGAGACATATCCGATCCTTCACCAACCTGAAGAACTCTAGGGAGTTCTCTCTGACTGATCTCCATGGCCAAGAGCCTCTGTGACGTCTCCTGCATGTGACGGAGGACCGCCTCTTTAAACCTCACATCATCATCTGCCATTGGGTTACGCTGTTCTGGGCCCTTCTCAGGCTGCTCTGCCTCAGAATCTGTCTCAGGTGGCTCCTGATCAGAGTCACTTCCCCCGAACGGAAACTTCCACCTATCCTCAGCTTCTCTGCGTTCCTTCCGATAGATGTAGGGGTTATCCCCGGGCGTCATAGACTGCTAGCACCACAGGCTGAGCCAGATCTATGCTCCGATACCACTGTAATATCCCCAAAGGGAAATAACCAGTAATACACAGAAATATGCCAGACAGATATATAAAACAAAACGCTGGAACCAGATAATGGAACAAGTACACATAGAATGCCAGAACACTAAGCCATTTTATTAATCTGAGAATACATAGATAGGGATACAAGACAATCAGAATGAGTGCACCTATCCTTGCTCTAGGAAAGTGGAGACCCTCTCAGAACAACTAATGGCTGCAGATAGGGACAGCGTCCTGGCTGGCTGAAGATCTGCTATGAAGAGCTGCTGCTGGAATGTACTGGAACTATGAGCTGAAGACTAGGCAGATGGCTGATCTCAATCCTCCAAACAACCCCCAGAGAATGTGAAACTGAAGCTCCACCACCAATCAAACCCTCACCAATGAAAACGCTGTCTCTGCTAGTGACAGCGCAGAAGACAGATGAAACACTGGCCACAAATCCTCCAGATGAGATGATCAGCTCCTCAAGGCTGGAAGCACTGAAAAACGCTGCCAAACCCCACACACAAGACCCCGCCACGTACCGTCTCCTTCCACCTGGATTCGTCTCATGCCTGCATTCGCCGGATCCAGTCCTCCTATCCAGATCTGCATCCTATCACTCCAGATCTGCGTCCTCCAAGGCCAGATCTGCGGCTATCTCTTCAGATCTAGGCTGGATCTGCCAATATCTCCTCAGATCTGCATCCTCCAAGGCTGGATCTGATGCTATCTCTCCAGATCTGCACCTTCCAAGGCTAGATTCGCCAATATCTCTCGTATCCGCGTCTCCTCCTCAGATCTGCATCCCCCAAGGCTGGATCTGCTGCTAGTTCTCCAGATCTGCGTCCTCCAAGACTGGATCTACCAATATCTCTTCAGATCTACGTCCTCTCTACCTTGGTCAGCTGGATCAGCGTCCTCTGAGTCCTCCTGCTATATCTGCGTCCTTCCCTCTCTGGATCAGCGTCCTACCTCCTGGAACTGCGCAGTCAAAAGAAGGGGTTTCTCCCTTCCAAATCTCCACCAGAAAATTGCTGCTACTCACCACTGAAACTGAAGGATGATGCTCAGAAAATAACCTTACCAGGGCAGGCACTCGAAGTCCCCCGAGGCTAAGGGTGATACCAAGAAAATAACCTTACCAGGGCAGGCACTCGAAGTCCCCCGAGGCTAAGGGTGAGATCTCTGCACGGAGACACTCGGTTGCACTAAACAGTGCTGCAGACCGACTAAACAACCGGCGTGCTGAAGCAGACAGAAGTCTAGCTCTCAATATCAATATCAACTCATGCATGCCCAAATGAGGTGAGAACCCCACCTTTTATAGTGCTAAACTCCCTCCAAAACCTTGACTGCGTCCTTCACTCTCCTTGGCCTGCGCAGTTAACCTTGGGTCAGCCTGATGCCTCCCCTTCATACTCATGTGGACCCCCAAGGCCCCCTCTCTAAGTTACAACGTCAATCAACTAGGAAAAACACTTTATTTATAAAGTGAGGTGACTAAAGTGAGGTAACCCCTCTTATTTCTCACTTTATTTATTATTTCTAGCTAAAGCGGCAAAATTAAACAAAAATGAAATATTCCAATTAGCAAAGCTAATTGGGAATATTACATTCTTCTAATTCCAACCTTCAAAATTTGACCCTTTATATTTTGGCCCTTTTTCCAATTTCGTTTTTGGTACTGCAACTGCTATTGCTCTCGAAAATTCCAGCAAACCTCTGTATGATCTCTTTCCCAATGTCATAGACCATAGGCTGAGCCAGAATTATGCTCTGATACCACTGTAATATCCCCAACGGGAAATAAACAGTAATACACAGCAAAACAACAAGCAGCTATATAGAACAAAATGCCGGAACTAGAATATGGAACAAATACACATAAAATACCAGAATGCTAAGCCATTTTATTAATCTGAGAATACATGTATATGGGTACAAGAGATAATCAGAATGAGTGCACCTATCCTTGCTCTAGGCAAGTGGAGACCCTCTCAGAATAAGAAATGGCTACAACAGAGACTGCGTCCTAGCTGCTGGAGAAAACTGCCGTAGAAAACTGCTGCTGCAATGTACTGGAACTAGGGGCTGATCCCCACACCGGAATGAGCTGAAAATCGGAAGGCTAGTTGTACTCAACCCTCCGGACAAAACCCAGAAACCGTGAAGCAAGTGCTCCACCTCCGAAAATCCACCAAACAACCCCTCCTCAATGAAAACGCTGTCTCTCCCAGGAACAGCGCAGAAGCTCAAGGAAAACGCTGGGAAAGGGGCCAAAATCCTCCTGCAAAACCTCCGGCTGAAACAACAATCTCCCAAGACTGAAAAACGCTGAAACCACCACCAAATCACCTCACAACTGCGCTGCACAACAAGGACTGCGTCCTCCCTGCTGAAACTGCGTCCTCTCTCCTGAACTGCGCAGTCACTCCAAGGGGCTGCTCCTCTGCAAACGTCCACCCAAATTCTACTGCAAATCACCTACAGAAACTGAAGGAAATACCTTGCTCGAGCAGGCACTCGAAGTCCCCCGGAGCCAAGGGCGAGGTCTCCGACCGGAGACACTCAATTCGCACTAAACAGTGCTGCAGACCGACTAAACAACCGGCGTGCTGAAGTAGACAGAAGTCTAGCTCTCAATATCAATAACATATCAATAATACCCAAATGAGGAGGCTCCTCCCCCTTTTATAGCATTGGTTTCCCTCCAAAACCAACGTCCTCTCTCTCATTGGCTCCTCCACGTGGTGTGTGGCCCCCCTTGGCTCCCCCCTTAAGTTACAACGTTGCATCTACTAGGGAAACACTTTATTTTATTTAAGTGAGTTAGACCTCTTTTCTCACTTTTATTTATTAATAAACTATAGTCGGCAAAACTATACAAAAATCAAATATTCCAATTAGCGGTGCTAATTAGGAATATTACATCCAGGGACGGTTGTCCATAAAAGCTTGTGTGTCACTTTGTCTATGTGCATGTATTCAGTTTAGATCTATATTTGTGAAGAACTGTTAATGTGTTTACTTCGATGTTAATGCTGAAATTTCAGATTAATAACTTGATTAAGTTGGAGAAGTATAACCAGATTTAACAATAGGGTTTCGGCATAAGTAATATTCAGAAATTTTCACATGAGGAAGCCTTGGAAGGCTAAACAAAACTCACACGTGTGGCAACATCAACTGTTGGAGAGCCGAAAATTTCAGGTCTGCAGTGGAGGCCAGAATTCTGCATTTGGGGGTCGAAGTTGTGCTACTATAAGAGATTTGACTGGGTTTGATTTGGACAAAGAAAGCACATCATCCAGAAAGGTTGGACTTGGTCTGGGAGGGTATTGGTCTTGGTCTAGAGGTGTTGGAATTCGCAATTGAAGGATCTATAAGGAAGAGAAGAGATTTACAAGTTTTCCTCTCAAGTGGAGAGGTTTTGTCCCTGGATTGCAGCCTATATTTTGTGTTCTTGTTCTCCTTGTTTTTGGTAGTTGTTTGATGATATACAAACATAATAATAAGTGAAGAACCTAATAAGTAAGAAAAAGTAAAAATATATCACAAGCAATTATCATAAAAAGAGAAATCACTCTAATCACTTCCCTATAGATTTCTCAAAAGGAACAAGTACACAACTAATAGCAGTCTATAGTCCAATTTCAATGTGTGATCCATGCTAGAATGCCTTAGACATCAAATGAAATCACTTAAATGTAAGAATGGTTAATGTGTCTCAAAATTGGTAACCCACCTTCTTCGGATGAGTAGGCTAGATCAATGAGTGTATTGATTGGACAATGGTCAAGAGGCATCTGATGTTGGCTATGTGTTGATCATAGTACCTGTTGCTAGTTTGTAAGTTGCGTCATAGGAGAAAAAAATTCTCCTAGTGTTACACATGTATGTGGATGGGTAACAGGTAGGAAGGAGGGACGAGGGATAAGGGATGGAGAGGAATTGTTTTTAGGGAGTAAGGGTAGGGCTGGGAGGAGTTATTGGTTGGTGAGGAAATGAGATGAAGGAAGGTCAGTGCACTTGATTAGGCATGGGATTTTAGTTTGTGGACCTCAACTATGGGAATGGATATGCATGCATAATCGGGGCTGTCAGTGAGTTCACTAGTGACATGGGAGGTGGTAGGCTGTAGATATTTTTTATTAAATAAACTTTGTCCAATCTTTCAATCCATAAGTTAAGGAAACTTCTATTAGAAGGAATTTTTATAAAACATTACTTAACTGAGTTAGAAGGGAGTTTAAGGAACTAAATATTTGCAGTTGAAATTAGTTTGGATGACATGGAGTTGGTGAAAATAGCTCTAGGTTAGAGCTAACGTGATACTTGTGCTTAGATGAAAATTGTAGAGGCTTTGCAATTTGCAGTGTGGATTAACCATGAGAAGGGTAATTTTCAAGTGTGGAATCAGCCGCAGTGAGAGCACTATGCAAGTGTGGACCAGCCATAAGGCAAGTTGGAGGTGCGGAATAGACTCTCTATTGGTTTTGGTAGGGCCTAGAGGCCTTGTTATTTTATGTAAGGTATACTTTGCTATTAGTCATATAAATGAGCGGCCTTGCAGAGTTGATCTTGGCTTCAATATCTATGGCAGGTAGATTGAAATTTTCAGCCAACATTTTTGCTGACTCTCATCTTACTGAGAGTCAATGGTTGATTAGGTGGTTGGTGAGGTGATTTTCTTGTCATTCACCATGTCTGTTACATGTTTTGAAGTCAATATTACTTCTCTTTTTGTAGTAGCTTTAAAATTTGCTTCCTGTAGTGCATGTGATAGAAGCTTGGGGTGTGTAAATACTAAAAACAATAGTAGGATATGAAATGATGCATAGTAGTTTGGAGGGTTTATGATAGACAAATCCACAATATGATTTCTAGTTACTAATTGGTTTCACAACTTAGCGATACATTACACACATCTTCCTTAACGCACCTGGTCCATATAGGCTTCTTTTCTGGGATGACCATTTGGTTTTCATTGGGCCATTACAGGAGGGTATTATCGTATTCAGTTAATATTCATATCCAGTATACTATTTATTCTGAATGTACATTATGTAATAAAGTCAACTTATGCCTTAAGTTTAGCTTAGAAGGTTTGGATTAGTCACTAGTTAAGTGGAATATTAATAATCACCTTTTGATGTACTCACATATCTTTGGAAACTAAAGTAATGAAACTCATATGGTTCTATTTCTCATTTATTGCTGTGCAATTTTCTGCTATTGGTATGTGCATTATCTTTGGTATAGTGGACGTTTTAGTAAAAATGAATTCAATTTGTTCTCTCATTTCTCTCTCTTATGATTTCTTTTATTGTGAATTGGTATCATGATATCTTGAAATGCAATAAGAGCGATCCATTGAAATGATTAAAAAAAATTGGAGGAGCCACATTCCAAGAGATCAAGATTTTGAATAAAGGAGGATTACCTATTTAAAAAAAATAAAATAAAGTTCTGTTAACCAAACTGATCAACTATAAATTCTCTTAATCATCTATCCATTGCTCAGTTTTTTATCTTTTCTATGTTGTAATATCCCCAAAGGGAAATAACCAGTAATAAACAGAAATATGCCAGATAGATATAGAAAATACAATGCTGACCCAGATCACTGAACAATTACACATAGGATGCCAGAAAACTGAGCCATTTTATTAATCTGAAAGTACATAGAGAGGAGTACAAGAAAATCAGAGTAAGTGCACCTATCCTTGCCCTAGGCAAGTGGAGACCCTCTCAGATAGATAATGGCTGCAACAAGGACAGCGTCCTAGTTGCTCTGAAGACCGAAGCTGGACTGCGTTGGTACTATGAGCTGAAGACTGGAAAATAGCTGATCTCAAACTCCAAACCCTCATTAATGGAAAACGCTGTCTCTGCTAGTGACAGCGCAGAAACAGATGAAGCACTAATCACCAAACCTCCAGATAGATGGATCAGCTACTGAATGCTAGAAAACGCTGTTGAGCCCACCTCACACAAGTCTGCTCCTCAGATCAGCGTCCTACCTGGTGGATCTGCCTCCTGAATGCTCAGATCTGCTGGATCTGAAGCCTCCAAACCAGATCTACGTCCTATCCCTCCTGATCTGCGTCCTCCTAGGTCAGATCTGCTACCAACCCTTCAGATCTATGCTGGATCTGACAATATCTCTTCAGATCTGCAGCCTCCAAGGCTGGATCGGATGTTATCTCTTCAGATCTAGGCTAGATCTGCCAATATCTCCTCAGATCTGCAATCTCCCAAGCTGGATCTAGTGCTATACCTTCAGATCTGCACCATACAGAACTAGATCTGCAAATATCTGCTCAGATCTACCCTCTCCAAGGCCGGATCTATCAATGTGCCTTCAGATCTGCGTCCTCCTCTTCAGAACTGGACAGCGTCCTCACTCCAAGACTGATCTGCGTCCTTCCTTCTCTGCCGCTGCTTCGCGATTCGGGATCACATTCCTCCCTGGAACAGCGTCCTCACTCTCCTAGGCTGATCAGCGTCCTCTCTCCTCTTGGAACAGCGTCCCTCCTCCTCTGAACTGCGCAGCCACAAGAGGGCTTCTTCCTCTCCAAATCCGCACCAGAAACTGCTGCTACTTTGCTACTGAAACTGAAAGGTGTACTTAACAACCTTACTGTATGTGCACTCAAGTCCCCGGTTGCAGAAACTGTAATGGTCCTTACTTGAAAAGGTGCACTCGAAAACCCCCGGGGCTAAGGGCGAGATTCCGACCGGAGACACTCTTTGGGCTGCACTCCAACAAAGGCTTGCACCGACTAAACAACAGACAAGTGGCCGGGCGCATTTAAGTCTAGCTCTCAACAATATCTAATCATGAATACCAAATGAAGTAAACTCTCCTTTTATAATGCTAAATTTCCTCCAAAACCTTAATCGCGTCCTTCACCTTTGCAAGGCTACCCTTTGGGCCGCTGAGGCCTCCCCTCATATACGTGTGGACCCCCAAGGCCACCCCTTTAAGTTACAACGTCAATCAACTAGGAAAGCACTTTATTTTATAAAGTGAGATGACCCCTCTTATTTCTCACTTTATTTATTATATTTAGCTAAAGCGGCAAAATTAAACAAAAATGAAATATTCCAATTAGCAATGCTAATTAGGAATATTACAGTCTCCCCCGGCAAAACGTTGCTTGTCCTCAAGCAACTGAAGTGATGGATGCTGTAAAGTCTGCTCGCTCTCCCAAGTGGCATCCTCATCCGGCAAAAATTGCTTGTTCTCAAGCAGTGCTTGAACAAGCCTACTCTCTAGCCGATGCTCCTCACCGATACTGCAAAATGTGCCTGGGTCCCACTGAAACCTCTCTATCTCCTGCATCACCCTGATACGAAGGGATATCTCAATGCCAGGACCCCAAACTGATTTCTCATGATACCAGCCAACTAACAATCCGCCCGGGTCCCATCGCCACCATGGCCAATAATAGCCCAAGTGCCATGGCTCGGACTGCTCACTGCCTCTGGCTATGACTGAAGACCATGACTGCTGCTGCTCTGCATCTATGACTGTGTAAGCTGGCCCATCAACTGTGAACCAACTCGTCACCTCTCTCCAATCAAGGCATGGAGTCGAAAATATAATGAGGAATATCTCCCTCCTGTGGATCCTCCATCTCCAAGCAATCATCCATACTAAATGAGCCACCTCCCAACAAGGCAACTCCTGGAAATCTCCTTCCACCTCAAGCTCTGGTAATGAAGGTGGGCTGGAAATATGAACTTGGCAAGCATCATAGCTTACCCCATGCTGTCCTTCTCTCCTCTCCTGATAAGTGTAGAGTCTATGCTGATCCTGGGCTGCAAAATCATTGCCCTCCAATGGCAAAGTGAGGAGCAATCCTCCAAAGAAGGTCCCTCCCACAACGAAGAACAAGCTAGCCCAAAACAATTCATCCATGAAGACTAGGACATGTGCTTCATGGATCATCCTAATGAGATGTTTGCTGAAGGTGTCGCATGAGGATACATAATGCAAACAATCCCTCACAAGGATACAGCGCAGTCTCATCCACTGCAATCTCCGAAAATCACATGGCAAGCAATGTACAAGATCCATCACATCTACTAATGGGTAGTAAATGGCTGAATATGACAACAACATAGGTCCAAACACTTGCCCATGGCTGTGCAATGGATGAATAGCAATCTCATGGCCCCCATCAAAAGGGAACGCATACATAGTAGTGGTGGCCATGCCTCCTCCCATGCTCCCATTAGAACATGTAGTGCAGAAATTGTGAGAATTTTTCCCACTCACGGACACATCCAGCTCACGTGTCTCCCTCATAATCAAGCCTCCCATACAAATCTGACATATATCAGCGAATGAAGACATGATCAGTAGCAAAATGAAGGAAACGCTGAAGGTTACATGTGATGGAAGGAGGTACCAACAGCTTTCCCAACAAGTACAGCGCAGTTTTACAAGTGGCTGCTTGATAAGAGTACAAGGCAAAATGTTTATGTTACCCATGCATGTCTTCATATGATACATGATATAGTGCTGCAAATGAACATACATGTGATGATAAAACATTTGCCCAAGGCCACAAAAGAGATGGCTGCCTCCATCATGTAGATTGGCCCCATACAACTCATGGAGTAATGTGACAAGCTTGCCCTCTTGTGAAGCAATGCACTGCATAAGAATGGTAAGAGTGTGCAAATCAATGAATGTATAAACAAATCCCTCACCATATGCTGGAAGTAAGATGGTACATGGGTCCATGAATGAGTCCTCCATAAAGTGTTGACCTGCTATGAAGAAAACTGAACCATGTGCTGCAAGAATATAATCCTCCTTATGCCTGGAAACCCAAGTCAAGAAGAATATGCCATAGATGTCTCTATCATCATTACTTCTTGTAAGTGCAACCAATGTGAAGTGATCCTGGGACCTATGGGTTATAGATCCACCATATCTCGGCTGCGCACACTTCATCCATAATGTTCTGCTCCAAGGTGACAACGCTGTGAGCTCATGCAAATAAGCTCTTGTCAATACAAAACTCTGTTCTTTGACATGCTCCTTGTCAAAGATTCCTCTAATAATGCTGCAATAAATATGGAATCCCTTCCAAGATGGAAGTGCTTCCCAGTCATCATCCAAGACCAAGGAGATAGTGCCATCCCCTCTTCCTGCAACATCGTACAAAGTGTGAGAGCAAATCTGCCCTTGCTCTCCTAAGAACAAACCAAGCAACCAGACATTGTGTTGCCTCTCCATACCTCCATCAAACAGCTCATGTGATGAAGACACAATGAATGATATGAGTAACACATCAACACCATGCATCCATACTCCATGCTGCTCAATGATGCAAGTATCCATCCATCTTTTCCCCATCCTCCTACTCTTAGGAAGAGTGTTTGCCAAGTGATGGCCAAACTCTTTCAAGAGTAACCAGCTCAGCCAAGCCTCCTGCTGCCTGGTGTCATAGATCTGCAAGTAGCCTCCTAGCTCCTTGCTCATCATCCCCATCCACTCAATCACTTGTGGATGCCTCCTTCTCCTCATCCCGGTACTCCTCCCATGAGGGCTACCATCCTCCCAGATTAAATTTCTGATTTTGCACTTCATGGGATTTTGGAATATAAACTTCTCAAGGATCAATGAGACCCTGTCAAGACTCAAATAGGTGGTAGGCAAAAACCTCCCATCATGATGTGTATGGCTCAAGGGATGTCCAAGACAAGCATGAGAGACGTTATCCATCCGAAGATGTCCCCCATCTTCTATCTGCTCTTGTGAGAAGGGAACCAAATCATTGTGTTCCATAGCCCGCTCCACCGAGTACCAACTCAAAATCTCTCTCCATCCAATCTCAACATATGGATGCTGTACCCTGTACAACTCTGATCGTCTCATACCGTTATCCAAGTCAACATATGAGATCTGACTAGGTAGCTCTGCCTCTCTATCTCCAACGGGAAGAGATGACTCAACAGCACCACCAGTCCCATCCATGCATACCCGAAGGGGAATGATCTGACGCTCCAATGTGCCCTCTGGTTGTACCATCAGGGAATCCAGCTGTTCCCCAATGTGGACCAACTTGGCCGCTGACTTGGCACAAGTCGCTCTCATACCCTCCAGCTCCTGGTCCTGCAACAAAATGGTCTCCCGTACCGACGCGGCCTTCTCTCTCAAAACTCGAAGGTCCGTCCGAAGCCGATGATACTGCTGTCTGCGACCATCATCCAATACCTCTGTACCTGCCATTACCTCATCGAAGGTGGATACATCTCCTGACACCTCACCCATCTGTTGTGTGCTGCTACCACCCGAAGACTCGGACATGGCTCCAGTCATCACTTCAGTGGATGGCTCTACCGGGGTAGGCTCTACCTCCACTATGATATCAACCGGCACGGTCAAGGAGGTCTCCAATTATGGTGAGTCCTGTGTCACACTAGGTGTAACCTCAGGCTCCCTGCACTCCTGTGTATCCTCATCCTCCAAGTGCGAGGTAACCACTCTAATGGTTTCCCTCTCCGATGCTCGGTCAAGCTGGAAAGAGGTATCCAACTTGTCCACTGTGCGCTGTAAGCCCCTATCATGTGAGTGCTGGTTCCCTCTGTGAGAGTTGTGAGGTCTATTATCACGCTGGAGCTGAACATAATCTCTACTAGCTGTGCGGTGGCAGTCTCCACCCTGATGATGCCGGTGCCCCTGGTGTTGATCATGGGGTGTAATATCCCCAAAGGGAAATAACCAGTAATAAACAGAAATATGCCAGACAGATATAGAAAATACAATGCTGAACCAGATCACGGAACAATTACACATAGGATGCCAGAAAACTGAGCCATTTTATTAATCTGAAAGTACATAGAGAGGAGTACAAGAAAATCAGAGTAAGTGCACCTATCCTTGCCCTAGGCAAGTGGAGACCCTCTCAGATAAATAATGGCTGCAACAAGGACAGCATCCTAGCTGCTCTGAAGACCGAAGCTGGACTGCGCTGGTACTATGAGCTGAAGACTGGAAAATAGCTGATCTCAAAACTCCAAACCCTCATCAATGGAAAACGCTGTCTCTGCTAGTGACAGCGCAGAAACAGATGAAGCACTAATCACCAAACCTCCAGATAGATGGATCAGCTACTGAATGCTAGAAAACGCCGTTGAGCCCACCTCACACAAGCCTGCTCCTCAGATCAGCGTCCTACCTGGTGGATCTGCCTCTTGAATGCTCAGATCTGCTGGATCTGAAGCCTCCAAACCAGATCTGCGTCCTATCCCTCCTGATCTGCGTCCTCCTAGGTCAGATCTGCTACCAACCCTTCAGATCTATGCTGGATCTGACAATATCTCTTCAGATCTGCAGCCTCCAAGGCTGGATCTGATGTTATCTCTTCAGATCTAGGCTAGATCTGCCAATATCTCCTCAGATCTGCAATCTCCCAAGCTGGATCTAGTGCTACACCTTCAGATCTGCACCATACAGAACTAGATCTGCAAATATCTGCTCAGATCTACCCTCTCCAAGGCCGGATCTATCAATGTGCCTTCAGATCTGCGTCCTCCTCTTCAGAACTGGACAACGTCCTCACTCCAAGACTGATCTGCGTCCTTCCTCCTCCTGGAACAGCTTTTTTCCTGCTCAGATCTGGACTGCGTCCTCCCTGGAACAGCGTTCTCCCTCTCCAAGGCTGATCAACGTCCTCTCCTTCCTGGAACAACGTTCCTCCTTCTCAGATCTGCGCAGCCACAAGAGGGCTTCTTCCTCTCCAAATCTCCACCTGAAAATGCTGTCAATTCCCACTGAAACTGAAGGGTGTTACTCAGAAAATAACCTTACTAGGGCGGGCACTCGAAGTCCCCCGAAGCTAAGGGTGAAACCAAAAATAACCTTACCAGGGCAGGCACTCGAAGTCCCCCGAGGCTAAGGGTGAGATCTCCGACCGGAGACACTCGGTTGCACTAAACAGTGCTGCAGACCGACTAAACAACCGGCGTGCTGAAGCAGACAGAAGTCTAGCTCTCAATAATATCAAATCATGAATGATCCAAATGAGGTGAGAACCTCTCCTTTTATAATGCCAAACTCCCTCCAAAACTCAACTGCGTCCTTACTCTCCTTTGACCTGCGCAGTTTACCTTGGGTCAGCCTGATGCCTCCCCCATCATATTCATGTGGACCCCCAAGGCCCCCTCTCTAAGTTACAACGTCAGTCTACTAGGAAAAGAACACCTTATTTATAAAGTGAGGTGACTAAAGTGAGGTGACCCCTCTTATTTCTCACTTTATTTATTATTTCTAGCTAAAGCGGCAAAATAAAGCAAAAATGAAATATTCCAATTAGCAAGGCTAATTGGGAATATTACATGGGGTCTAATGCCATAACGGACCTCTACGGCTGCGAGCCTCTGTGACACATCCTGCATGTGATGGATGAGTGCATCCAACTTCTCAGCTATGTCTGCCATCGGATTCCGCTGCTCTGTCTCTCTCACAGGCTCCACAGAAACTGCACGGCTGCTGCAAAACCATACCGCTGCTTAACTTTGACCTCCGATTTACCCATTGGAAACTACTCAGAAAATTCTAAGGATTTGGGAAGGTGATCCTTGTCCAAAACCCAGAAAAACCCAGAAAACGTTTTTCCTAATTCCAAACTTCAAAATTTGACCCTTTTTATTTTGGCCCTTTTTCCAACTGCGTTTCTGGTATTGCAACTGCTATTGCTCTGTATGATCTCTTTTCTGATGTCATAGACCACAGGCTGAGCCAGAATTATGCTTTGATACCACTGTAATATCCCCAAAGGGAAATAACCAGTAATAAACAGAAATATGCCAGATAGATATAGAAAATAAAATGCTGAACTAGATCACTGAACAATTACACATAGAATGCCAGAAAACTGAGCCATTTTATTAATCTGAAAGTACATAGAGAGGAGTACAAGAAAATCAGAGTAAGTGCACCTATCCTTGCCCTAGGCAAGTGGAGACCCTCTCAAATAGATAATGGCTGCAACAAGGACAGCGTCCTAGCTGCTCTGAAGACCGAAGCTGGACTGCGTTGGTACTATGAGCTGAAGACTGGAAAATAGCTGATCTCAAACTCCAAACCCTCATTAATGGAAAACGCTGTCTCTACTAGTGACAGCGCAGAAACAGATGAAGCACTAATCACTAAACCTCCAGATAGATGGATCAGCTACTGAATGCTAGAAAACGCTGTTGAGCCCACCTCACACAAGTCTGCTCCTCAGATCAGCGTCCTACCTGGTGGATCTGCCTCCTGAATGCTCAGATCTGCTGGATCCCAGAGCCCTCCAAACCCAGATCACTGCGTCCCACTATCCCTCGTCTGCTCATCTTATCCCTTCTGCTACCAGCCCTTGAGATCTATCTTGGATCGACAATATCTCTTCGGATACAAGCCTCCAAGGCCCCAGATGCGATGTTATCTCTTGGATCTAGGCTAGATGTGCACATATCTCCTCCAGATCCACGCAATCTCCCAAAATTTGGATCTAGTGCTATACCTTGAGATACGCACCCATCTGAGAACTAGATCTGCAAAAACCATTTATCGCTTTCAGGAATCTACACACTAGATATTGCCAAGGCTGGATCTATCAATGTGCCTTCAAATCTGCGTCCTCCTCTTCAGAACTAGACAGCGTCCTCACTCCAAGACTGATCTGCGTCCTTCCTTCTCCTGGCCAGCGTTTTCTCTGCTCAGATCTGGACTGCGTCCTCCCTGGAACAGCGTCCTCACTCTCCTATGCTGATCAGCATCCTCTTTCTTCCTGGAACAGCGTCCCTCCTCCTCTGAACTGCGCAGCCACAAGAGGGCTCCTCCCTCTCCAAATCTGCACCAGAAGCTGCTGCTACTTTGCTACTGAAACTGAAAGGTGTACTCAGAACAGAACCTTAATAGGGCAGGCACTCGAAGTCCCCCGAAGCTAAGGGTGAAACCAGAAATAACCTTACCAGGGCAGGCACTCGAAGTCCCCCGAGGCTAAGGGTGAGATCTCCGACCGCAGACACTCGGTTGCACTAAACAGTGCTGCAGACCGACTAAACAACCGGCGTGCTGAAGCAGACAGAAGTCTAGCTCTCAATAATAATATCAAATCATGAATACCAAATGAAGTGGGAACCCCTCCTTTTATAATGCTAAACTCCCTCCAAAACCTTAACTGCGTCCTTCACCTTGCAGTTACCCTTGGGTCAGCGTGAGGCCTTCCCTCATATACGTGTGGACCCCCAAGGCCCCCTCTTTAAGTTACAACGTCAATCAACTAGGAAAGCACTTTATTTTATAAAGTGAGATGACTAAAGTGAGGTGACCCCTCTTATTTCTCACTTTATTTATTATTTCTAGCTAAAGCGGAAAAATAAAGCAAAAATGAAATATTCCAATTAGCAAAGCTAATTGGGAATATTACATATGTCTTCATTAAGATTACTTATTATGTGTGTAAATAGTAATTGGTCAAAGTATTTTGCAAACCAATTTACTTGATTTATTGGTCTTTCCAAAAGATTATTGAGGAAAGACTGACTGTTTATTGTCCCAAGGAAGGAAGAATCTCCTACATAAGGAAGATTAATTATGGTTTGTTTTAAGGTGATTTCCAATGCTTTTAGAAGAGTGTGGGTCCCTACTAGCTTATTGGTGTTTGTGCAACACCACGTTTGTACATATGGTTAATCGTGTGTTCTGAGCTCTAAACATAAGTCCTTTTCTCTACTCTTGCCAAATTTAGTTGCACCATTTAATTTAGCATTCCTTAGCTATTGGAAATGACACAGGTTACTTTCTTATCTATTGATATGAATACTTTTTTTTAATGATTGTAAAAACCGTTTGAAGGATTCAAATAATTTCCTTTGTATTTGATTTATTGTTGTTTCTATTATAAAAGACTCTTGAGAATTATATTGTTAATTTATTTATAAATTGGAATCAGTTCTAATATCTGCCTGTATTGTTTGATGACAACAATTCTGATGACAGTCCATTGCCAGCAGCTTTTGATCGCATTTTACAGGTGTTGTGTCATCCTATAGTATAAAGTCTCTCTAAGCTACTTTCAATATCTATTTATAATGTTTTCTAAATCTATGCACATATGCACACATAAACACTTGATTGATATCCATGAACTGAAATAACATCTAGGAATATCAATAATTTGCAAAAGGCTTTTCACCCTACAAAGATGGTATAAAATGATGATAATTCGTATTCGTTGATGTAATATCCCAAATTGGGAACAAATAGTAATATAAAGGATACAAAGACTAAAACTACAGCAAACAGAAAATTGCCATTAAAAACACCATGATACAGCCAATAACATCTGAGCCATTTTATTAATTCTCGGATGGGAAAAGGTACAAGAAGGTGCTTAGAAAGATGGCACCTTGCCCTGCACAAGGCAGACTGAAATAACCCCTCAACCCTGCTCAGAAATGTCTGCTACACTGCTGCTTTGCATGGCTCTTCCTCTACGTTGTCCTGGCTGAAACTGCTGCTGTTGGCTGAAAAGGGACTGTGTGTTGAGGTTGCTCTGCTGCTCAGAAAATTCCGGATATTAGACACCGGCCTCTCCTCGACACACCCAGAGAAACCTGTGAGGGGTTTCCAGAAATTCTGACCCCAGAAAATCACCCTCTTGGGCTTGGCACATTGTTCTATTGGGCTCTCTGGTTTTCTGGTTAAACTACTGGAAGAAGCTACTGAAAAGCTGCCCAAGAAATCTGCTAGGAAGTGGCTGACTCCCTCATCAAACTCTCGGCTGCAATCTTCTCCTTCTCTTTCTCTCCCAAGTGTTGCTCCTCATTGGACTGCGTATTTCACTTGTCCCTGCGTGGCCTCTACGCTATCCTGGAGGGACTGTATATGCATGAATGTGTAGCGGTGACTTCTCCCTCAAAACTGGATGTGACTCCTCTCCTGAGCAGACACTTGAAGTCCCCCGAGGATGAGGTTGAGATCTCTGCTCGGAAATCTCTGTGCTAAACAACACTGAAGATTCGGCTAAACAACTCAAGCGTGCTTTCAGTCTGTCAGACAGAAAAATCAGTGGATGAATGAATGAGGGATGAGCTGCTCTCATCCTCTTTTACCTAGCTGAGCCCCCAACGTTCCCTTGGGCCCCACTAGACTGCGCTACCACCTCTTCCAACCAATCACTGCGCAGCCACTGCGTTGTTGTTACTCCCATGCTGTCATTGTGCTGCCTACGTTGTTGCCTCTCCTGCGCTGCCACTAGGACGCTATCTCCTGCGTGTGGCTGGCCTCATGGGCCCCGCTCCATCTCTAATTTTTGTCTTAGTGACTTTAGGAAAGTTATTTGATCATAAAGTTTATTTTTGGGTCACCCTTGCCCACTTTATTTTCTATTAACATTAGAAAAGGAAAAATTTGACAAAATTAATATTCCAATTAGCGTACTGCTAGTTTGGAATATTACAGTCCTCCCCGCCAAAACGTTGCTTGTCCTCAAGCAACTGCAAAGATGGACGCTGCAAGATGTTCTCCCCCTCCCAAGTGGCATCCTCATCTGGAAGGTTTCTCCAGCTAATCAGATATTCTTTTACTACTCTACTCCTCAAATGCATCTCTCGAGTGTCCAAGATGGCCTTCGGTTGTAGTACAAAGTACCCCTCATCATCAGTAGGCGAAAGTTCCATAGTTGTTGTCACCTGTTGTCCCAAAGCCTTCTTCAGGCATGAGAGATGGAAAATGTTGTGTATCCTGCTGCCTAATGGTAGTTCCAGCTCATATGCTACCTCTCCAACCCGCCTTATCACCCTGTATGGTCCATAAAAGCGTGGCTTGAGCTTCTCAGCCCCTTTGTGCTTCAGCATGGACTGCTTGTACAGCTGAAGGCAGAGGTACACCAAGTCATCCACCTCAAACTGCCTCTCCATGCGGCCCCTATCTACGTACATCTTTTGCTGGTTTTGGGTTGTGCCTAAGTTATCTTTGAGAGCCCGGAGTAAGTCTTGGCTCTCTTGGATCCATTCTTTGGCCTTGGGTCCTTGCTAGCTCCAAACATCACATCAGCAAAGGCCAAAGCATCATAACCATACAAATCATAAAATGGAGACATATCAATCAACATGTGGAATGTCATGTTCTAGCAGTACTCTCCCAAGTGAAGCCAGCGCAGCCAAGCCTTTTGCTGTCCCGTGACATAATTCCTCAAGTAGCCCTCCAACCACTTGTTCACAATCTCGGTTTGCCCATCCGTCTGTGGGTGGTAGCTGGTGTTGGGTGTTAACTTTGTGCCCACCAAACAAAACAACTCTTGCCAAAAGTCTCCCGTGAACCAACTATCCCTGTCACTGACTATGGTCTTTGGAAGACCATGGAGTCTGAAGATGTCTCAGAAAAATAGTTCAGCCACTTGCGAAGCAGCGTACCAAGCTGAAATGGCAAAGAAGTGAGCATTATTCGTCAATCGGTCAACCACTACGAAAATGCAATCCTTTCCCAGCACCATGGGCAATCCGGTGATGAAGTCCATGGAGATGCTTTCCCATTTCCCCTCTGGCATGGGAAGTGGCTATAACAAACCCGTCGGATGATTCAACTCCCCCTTATTCTGCTGGCAATTATGCACTCTCGGCAAGTACATCCTCCTTGATGGCCTTATATGTCTTGGTGAACCCTTGGTGGCCTGAAAGCGGTGAGTCATGGGCTACGTGCAAATTCTTCTCCCTTAGTTTGGAGCTGCCTGTCAAAAAGATCTAGTCACAGTAGTAGATGACCTCATCCATCACCCTGTACCGGTCATCCGTCACCTGCCCATCTAGAATCTCACATGCAAACTAATCTTTGGAGTACTCCACCAACAGTTGAGTCCTCCAATCTGTGTCAATGCTCATCAAGGAAAGTGTTGCAGGTCTCTGGGACAACGCATCTGCTACCACATTGTTCTTCCCCTTGACATACTTGATGTCAAAATCATATGCTTGGATCTTGCTAACCCATTTTTTTGTTGCATATCCTGCAGTTGTTTCTGCTCATGGAAGAATCTATGGCTATTGTGGTCAGTCCTCACCCAGAACTTGTTCCCCACAAGATATCGCAGGAACTTGGCTAACGCATGCATGATAGCCAACATTTCTTTGTCATAGATGGGGCACAACCTCTCATGTGGAAGTAGCTTCTGACTCTTGAAAGTTATGGGATGCCCCACCTGCATCAATACTGCTCCTACCCCCTCTCCTGAAGCATCACACTTCAGCACAAAGGGCTGCGTGAAGTCGGGCAGTGCCAAAACCGAACAACTGCTCATCACCTCCTTGAGCCTTGTTATCGCTTGCCGCCTACACCTACCTACAGTTAGTGGGAAAAGCCTTCAACCCCACAGGTGTGGTTGGTGGCAAGGAACTCAAAGAAGGGGCTGTCACCTATTCCCAACTCCCTCCGTTTAAGCTATCTCCTAGGTTAGCTAAGGGGGGTGGTCCCTAAAGGAAAACTAAGTTAAAGATGTGAGATTTCTAGGAGAATTGATTAGAAGGAATTACTTATCAAAGATGACTCGATTCCAATATGTAAACAAGCATATAAGTATATGAGCAATATTCAATGATGTGTTCAAAATATAGACCAGTGCTTTAAAGTAGATGACAAATGCTTGCTCAAAAATGAAATTCAAGATATAATGACAATAATCCCACAAAGGAAGTGTTAGACCCAGATTAACATATAAGCATTACTTGCAATAAATGAAAAGGTACTTGTAAGAAAGTGCTCAAGTAACAAAGGATAATTACATTCAATATTCATGAGCTAAATAACCACCAAAGTAACAAGTACATGAAATAGAAAAATTGCGAGTAAATTTGTGATGTGAAGGTGCTCTTGGTTAATTTTATTAGTAGAATTTTAAAACAATTTTCAACTTAACTCTTGTCCCCAGACCTCACCCTCGCCCGAAATTCGGATCTCACAGTGAGGAGTCCATAGGGGTTGAGGTTCCCTAATGTCTATACAACCAACCTAAGTTGGAGGTAAATTTTTAGAGATGCAAGTCTAGTATGCAAAGTGAAATGCCCAAATGATATGAAAGTGAGTTTGCAAGTGCGATGTAAAAGATGGAGATGATCTAATTAAATATGCTTCATAGTTAGAACAATAACTCAAGTTGCCATAAATTGAAAGTGTTATGCTTCTTTACTTGTAGTATATTGTGAAACTTATCCAAATGAGAAATAGATCACAAAACCTAAGTAAGTGATGGCAAATGAGATTGCAAATTAGGAAATTTAAAGGTCTATGTGATCTAAGCAATTAATGAAATGAAAATATGAGTTACTCACATGCAACTAAATTAGATTAGCAAATAAAATGATGAATGCAAGTGATTTAGTTGAGAAAATAAAAAAATAAAGAAAGTTAACCACTCAAGAAGATTTCCTCTCTCTAAATGAGTAGGCGAGATACCATGGGAAAAACTTCCCAAGCTCCCTCAAGAAAAGTCAGCTCTTTATTAATGAAAGTGAGGCCCTCTTATAGAAATGAGGGGATTTGGGAAGAGATTACAATATGCGTTTTAAATTTGCTCTTTCCCAAAGTTACAAGTGTAAGATTTTTTTTTTTTAAATTTTACTTGTGAGATGCTTACAAAGTAAAGGCTTAAAGCCTTGAGGTGAATGGCGGTTACAATTCCTCAAAAGAATGAGGCTTTAAAAGTAGAGGTGAAGTGATAAGGCGGAACTTGGATTTGATGTTCCAAACGAAAGAGTCTTCCTTAGCCTATGCTTTAGCTCCCTTTCTTCAAACTTAGATTGCTTCCAAGAACACCTACAGGAAAACAAGCAAAAGAGTTAGCATGCAAAAGAAATATCGCTGAAATATGTGAGAGGAAATCACATGCATGCGAAGGAAAAAGTTAGAAACTCAATGCAAGTATAAAATACATTTTATATTACAACTTCCCTCTGTAATATTCCCAATTAGCTTTGCTAATTGGAATATTTCATTTTTTGCTTTATTTTGCCGCTTTAGTTAGAGATAATAAATAAAGTGAGAAATAAGAGGGGTCACCTCACTTTAGTCACCTCACTTTATAAATAAAGTGTTCTTTTCCTAGTTGATTGACATTATAACTTAGAGAGGGGGCCTTGGGGGTCCACATGAGTATGATGGGGAGGCATCAGGCTGACCCAAGGATAACTGCGCAGGTCAAAGGAGAGTAAGGACGCAGTTAAGTTTTGGAGGGAGTTTGGCATTATAAAAGGAGGGGTTCTCACCTCATTTGGACATCCATGATTTGATATTGATATTGAGAGCTAGACTTCTTTCTGCTTCAGCACGCCGGTTGTTTAGTCGGTCTGCAGCACTGTTTAGTGCAACCGAGTGTCTCCGGTCGGAGATCTCACCCTTAGCCTCGGGGGACTTCGAGTGCCTGCCCTGGTAAGGTTATTTCTGGTTTCATCCTTAGCTTCGGGGGACTTGATGCACAAATGAGTTATTTCTGAGTAATATCTTTCGGTTTCGGTGATAGTCGTGACGACTTTCGTTGGTGAAGATTCGAGAGGAGAAGCCCTTTGAAATGCTTCTTGTGATTTTTTAATTGGAAAGGGCGTTTGTTTGCAAGGAAGGAAGGACGCAGTTTAGATCTGGGAGGAAGGACGCTGTTCCTGGGGGAGAAAGGACGCAGATCAAGCCTAGAGAGAGGACGCTGTTCCAGGAGGCAGAAGGACGCAGATCTGAAGGCACATTGACAGATCCAGCCTTGGAGATTGCAGATCTGAGGAGATATTTGCAGATCTAGTTCTGTAGGGTGCAGATCTGGAGGAGTAGCATTAGATCCAGCCTTGGAGGATTCAGATCTGAAGAGATATTGTCAGATCCAGCCTAGATCTGAAGAGATAGCAGTAGATCTGCCCTTGGAGGACGCAGATCTGGATGAGGAGGACGCAGATCTGGATTGGAGGCTTCAGAACCAGCAGATCTGAGCAGATAGGACGCTGATCCATCAGGAGGGACGCTGATCTGATGAGCAGGGTCATGTGAGCAGGGCTTGACAGCGTTTTCCAGGGTCTTTGGCCTTGAGGAGCTAAGCTGTTCATCTGGAGGGTTTCGTGGCCAGCATTCCATCTGTTTCTGCGCTGTCACTAGCAGAGACAGCGTTTCTGTGGGTGAGGGTTTGGAGGATTGAGATCAGCCCATTCCCAGTCTTCAGTTTGTAGCTTCATTGCATTCCAGCAGCAGATCTTCTTCCGACAGCTAGGACGCTGTCCTTATTATAGCCATTGTTTATCTGAGAGCTCTCTACTTGCCTGGGGCAAGGATAGGTGCACCTACTCTGATTATCTTGTACTCCTGCCTATATGTTCTGAAATT
This sequence comes from Pinus albicaulis, assembly GCA_034641835.2. Classification (NCBI taxonomy): domain Eukaryota; kingdom Viridiplantae; phylum Streptophyta; class Pinopsida; order Pinales; family Pinaceae; genus Pinus; species Pinus albicaulis. The sequence continues at coordinate 1,075,874,170 of CM076575.1, read as the reverse complement.
AATAAAATGGCTTAGCACTCTGGCATTCCATGTGTACTTGATCTACTATCTGGTTCTAGCATTTGTTTTATGTACTTCTGTCTGGCATATTTCTGTGTATTACTGGTTATTTCCCTTTGGGGATATTACAGTGGTATCAGAGCATAATTCTGGCTCAGCCTGTGGTCTATGACATCAGAAAAGAGATCATACAGAGCAATAGCAGTTGCAATACCAGAAACGCAGTTGGGAAAAGGGCCAAAATAAAAAGGTCAAATTTTGAAGTTTGGAATTAGGAAAAACGTTTTCTGGGTTTTTCTGGGTTTTGGACAAGGATCACCTTCCCAAATCCTTGGAATTTTCTGAGTAGTTTTCAATGGGTAAATCGGAGGTCAAAGTTAAGCAGCGGTATGGTTTTGCAGCAGCCGTGCAGTTTCTGAGGAGCCTGTGAGGGACACAGAGCAGTGGGGCCCGATGGCAGACGTAGATAGGAAACTGGATGCAATCCTCCATCAGATGCAGGAGACATCACAGAGGCTCTTGACCATGGAGATCGGTCAGAGAGAACTCCCTAGGGGTTTTCAGATCGTTCATCATAATGCCACTCGGCATATGGCATCGTGTACACCCACACGTCCCACTATGCCCACATTCTTGCCAGAGGACACAGGAATAGCAGTACAGCGAGAGGTAGAACCAGCTCGGATGGCTGACATTCTTGCAGAGTATCAGGCTTTCGGACAGGGATTCATGGATGCTTTCCCCTTCGAGAGATATATCCTGTACCAGTATGGCATTAGACTCTATGATCAACACCAGGGGCACCGGCATCATCATGGTGGAGACTACCACCGCACCGCGAGTAGAGATTATGATCAGCTCCAGCGTGATAGTAGACCTCACAACTTTCGCAGAGGGAACAAGCACTCACATGATAGGGGCTTACAGCGCACATTGGACAAGTTGGATACCTCTTTCCAGCTTGACCAAGTATCGGGGAGGAAAACCATTAAAATGGTTACCTCACACTTGGAGGATGAGGACACACAGGATTGCAGGGAGTCTGAGGTTACACCTAGTGTGACACAGGATTCACCCTCATTGGAGACATCCTTGACCGTGTCGGTTGATATCATAGTGGAGGAGGTAGAGCCTACCCCGGTAGAGCCATCCACTGAGGTGATGACTGGAGCCATGTCCGAGTCTTCGGGTGGTAGTAGCACACAACAGATGGGCGAGATATCAGGGGATATATCCACTATTGATGAGGCACTAGGAGATACCGAGGTATCGGATGATGGTCGCAGACAGCGATATCATCGGCTTCGGACGGACCTTCGAGTCTTGAGAGAGGACGTGGGTACGGTAGACCATTTGTTGCGGGGACCCGGGAGGTACAGGAGGTATGAGAGTGACTTGTGCCAAGTCGCGACAGTTGGTCGGCCGTTGAAACAGTGGATTACGATGGTACAACCGAGAGGAACATTGGAGGGCGTGGACCATTCCCCTTCGATTACGCATGGATGGGATGCGCGATCTGTTGAGTCATCTCTTCCCGTTGGAGAGAGAGGCGAGCCACCTAGTCGGATCTCATATGTTGACTTGGATGACGGTGTGAAAGCGATCGAGTTGTACGGTCTGACATCCATGATGAGGTTAGTGGAGAGAGATTTACGAGTTATTACTCGGTGGAGCGGGCTGTGAGACACAATGATTTGGTTCCCTTCTCACAAGAGCAGATAGGAGATGGAGGACATCTTCGGATGGATAACATCTCTCATGCTTGTGTTGGACATCCCTTGAGCCATACACATCATGATGGGAGGTTTTTGCCTACCACCTATTTTATTCTTGATAGGGTCTCATTGATCCTTGAGAAGTTTATATTTCAAGATCCCATGGAGTGCAAAGTCAGAAACTTGATTTGGGAGGATGGTAGCCCTCATGGGAGGAATACCAGGATGAGGAGAAGAAGAAGGCATCCACAAGTGATTGAGTGGACGTGGTTGATGAGCAAGGAGCTAGGGGGCTACTTGCAAATCTATGACACAAGGCAGCAGGAGGCTTGGCTGCGCTGGTTACTCTTGAAAGAGTTTGGCCATCACTTGGCAAACACTCTTCTTAAGAGTAGGAGGATGGGGAAAAGATGGATGGATACTTGCATCACTGAGCAGCGTAGAGTATGGATGCATGGTGTTGATGTGTTACTCCTGTCATACATTGTGTCTCCATCACATGAGTTGTATGATGGAGGTATGGGGAGGCAACACAATGTCTTGTTGCTTGGTTTGTCCCTAGGAGAGCAAGGGCAGATTTGCTCTCACACTTTATATGATGTTGCAGGAAGAGGGGATGGCACTATCTCTTTAATCCTTGATGATGGCTTGGAAGCACTTCCATCTTGGGCAGTATTCCGCACTTGTTGTAGCATTATTGGAGGAGTCTTTGACAAGGGGCATGTCAAAGAACAGAGTCTTGTATTGACAGGAGCTTATTTGCATGAGCTCACAGCGTTGTTGTAATATCCCCAAAGGGGGATAACCAGTAATAAACAGAAATATGCCAGACAGATATAGAAAACACAATGCTGAACCAGATCATGGAACCAATACACATAGAATGCCAGAAAACTGAGCCATTTTATTAATCTGAAAGTACATAGAGAGGAGTACAAGAAAATCAGAATGAGGGCACCTATCCTTGCTCTAGGCAAGTGAAGAATCCTCTCAGACAAATAGGAAATGGCTGCTACAGAAACTGCATCCTAGCTGCTGAAGAAACTGCCGTAAACTGCGGCTGCTGGAGTGAACTGAAGCTAGGGGCTGATCCCCTTGCCGGAATGAGCTAAAAATCTACAGATCACCTATACTCGCTGCTCCGGACAAAACCCAGAAACCGTGAAGCAAATGGACCACCTCCAAAAATCGCCCCCAGAAACCCTCCTCCTACAAAAACGCTGTGCCTTCAGGAACAGCTCAGAAGCTCAAGAAATATGCTGGCAAAAGGGCTGGATCTACCCACAAATCCTCCAGATGAGATGACCAACTCCTCAAGGCTGAAAACACTGAAAAATGCTGCCAGAACCCCACACAAAGACCCTGATCATCAGATCAGCGTCCTCCCTGATGGATCTGCGTCCTAGATGCTCAGATCTACTGGATCTGAAGCCTCCAATCCAGATCTGTATCCTATCACTCCAGATCTGCGTCCTCTAATGCCAAATATGCTGCTATCTCTTCAGATCTAGGCTGGATCTGACAATATCTCCTCAGATCTGAATCATCCAAGGCTGGATCTGATGTTATCCCTCCAGATCTGTACTCTCCAAGGCTGGATCTCTCAGATCTGCGTCCTCCAAGACTGATTCTGCCAATGCCTCCCCAGATCTGCGTCCTCTCTGCTTGGCTAACTGGATCTGCGTCCTTCCTCCTGCTTGACCAGCGTCCTCCCTCCTGGATCTGCGCTGTCTCAAGAAGGGCTTCCTTCTCTCCAAATCTCCACCAAGAAACTGCTACCAATTCCCCTGAAACTGAAGGGTGTTACTCAGAAAAGAACCTTACTAGGGCGGGCACTCGAAGTCCCCCGAAGCTAAGGGTGAAACCAGAAATAACCTTACCAGGGCGGGCACTCGAAGTCCCCCAAGGCTAAGGGTGAGATCTCCGACCGGAGACACTCGTGCACTAAACAGTGCTGCAGACCGACTAAACAACCGGCGTGCTGAAGCAGACAAAAGTCTAGCTCTCAATATCAATATCAAAATATGCATGTCCAAATGAGGTGAGAACCCCTCTTTTTATAATGCTAAACTCCCTCCAAAACCTTAACTGCGTCCTTCACCTTGCAGTTACCCTTGGGTCAGCGTGAGGCCTCCCATCATATACGTGTGGACCCCCAAGGCCCCCTCTTTAAGTTATAACGTTAATCAACTAGGAAAACACTTTATTTATAAAGTGAGGTGACTAAAGTGAGGTGACCCCTCTTATTTCTCACTTTATTTATTATTTCCAACTAAAGCGGCAAAATTAAACAAAAATGAAATATTCCAATTAGCAAAGCTAATTGGGAATATTACAGTCTCCCCCGGCAAAACGTTGCTTGTCCTCAAGCAAATGAAGTGATGGATGTTGTAAAGTCTGCTCGCTCTCCCAAGTGGCATCCTCATCCGGCAAAAATTGCTTGTTCTCAAGCAATGCTTGAACAAGCCTACTCTCTAGCTGATGCTCCCCGTCGATACTGCAAAATGTGCCTGGGTCCCACTGAAACCTCTCTGTCTCCTGCATCACCCCGATATGAAGGGATATCTCAATGCCAGGATCCCAAACTGGCCTCTCATGGTACCAGCCAATCAATAGTCCTCCCGGATCCCATCGCCACTGTGGCCAATAATAGCCCAAGTCCCATGACTCGGACTGCTCACTGCCTCTGGCTATGACTAAAGACCATGACTGTTGTGGTTCTGCATCTATGAATGTGTAAGTTGTCCCATCGACTGTGTACCAGCTCATCATCTCTCTCCACTCAAGGCATGAAGTGGGGAACATCTCTCTCATGTGGATCCTCCATCCCCAAGCAATCATCCAAACCAAATGAGCCACCTCCCGACAAGGCAACTCCTGAAAATCTCCTCCCACCTCAAGCTCCGGTAATGAAGGCGGGCTGAAAGTCTGATCTTGGGCTGCAAAATCATTGCCCCCCAATGGCAAAGTGAAAAACAATCCTTCATAGAAGGTTCCTCCATCAATGAAGAACAAGCTGGCCCAAAACAAACCATAGTGCAGTCTCATCCACTGCAACCTCAGAAAATCACATGGCAAGCAATGTACAAGATCCAACACATCTACTAATGGATAGCAAATGGCGGAATATGACAACAACATAGGTCCAAACACTTGCCCATGGCTGTACAATGGATGAATATCGACCTCATGGCCCACATCAAAAGAGAACGCATATAAAGTAGTGGTGGCCATGCCTCCTCCCATGCTCCCATTAGAACATGTAGTGCAGAAATTGTGAGAATTTTTCCCACTCACGGACACATCCAGCCCATGTGTCTCCCTCATAATCAAGCCTCCCATACAAATCTGATATATATCAGCAAATGAAGACATGATCAGCAGCAAAATGAAGGAAATGCCGAAGGTCTCCTGTGGTGCAAGAAGGTACCAACAGCTTCCCAAACAAGTACAACGTAGTTTTACAAGTTGCTGCTTGATAAGAGTACAAGGCAAAATGCTTATGTTACCCATGCATGTCTTCATATGATACCTGGTATAGTGCTGCAAATGAACATACATGTGATGATAAAACATTTGCCCAAGGCCACAAAAGAGATGGCTACCTCCATCATGTAGATTGGCCCAATACAACTCATGGAGCAATGTGACAAGCTTGCCCTCTTGTGAAGCAATGCATTGCATAAGAATGGTAAGAGGGTGCAAATCAATGAATGTATAAACAAATCCTTCACCATATGCTGGAAGTAAGATGGTACATGGGTCCATGAATGAGTCCTCCATAAAGTGTTGACCTGCTATGAAGAAGACTGAACCATGTGCTGCAAGAAGATAATCCTCCTTATGCTTGGAAACCCAAGTCAAGAAGGATATGCCATAGATGTCTCTATCATCATTACTTCTTGTAAGTGCAATAAATATGAAGTGATCCTGGGACCTATGGGTTATAGATCCACCATATCTCTGCTGCGCACACTTCATCCATAATGTTCTGCTCCAAGGTGACAACGCTGTGGGCTCATGCAAATGAGTTCCTGTCAGTACAAGACTCTGTTCTTTGACATGCTCCTTGTCAAAGATTCCTCTAATAATGCTACAATAAATATGGAATACCTCCCAAGAGGGAAGTGCTTCCCCATCAAAGACCATGGAGATAGTGCCATCTCCTCCTCCTGCAACGTCATACAAAGTGTGAGAGCAAATCTGCCCTTGCTCTCCTAAGAACAAACCAAGCAACAAGATATTGTGTTGCCTCTCCATACCTCCATCAAACCACTCATGTGATGAAGACACAATGAATGATATGAGTAACACATCAACACCATGCATCCATACTCTATGCTGCTCAATGATGCAAGTATCCATCCATCTTTTCCCCATCCTCCTACTCTTAGGAAGAGTGTTTGCCCAGTGATGGCCAAACTCTTTCAAGAGTAACCAGCGCAGCCAAGCCTCCTGCTGCCTGGTGTCATAGATCTGCAAATAGCCTCCTAGCTCTTTGCTCATCATCCCCATCCACTCAATCACTTGTGGATGCCTCCTTCTCCTCATCCTTGTACTCCTCCCATGAGGGCTATCATCCCCCCAAATCAAATTTCTGATATTGCACTTCATGGGATTTTGGAATATAAACTTCTCAAGGATCAATGAGACCCTGTCAAGACTCAAATAGGTGGTAGGCAAAAACCTCCCATCATGATGTGTATGGCTCAAGGGATGTCTAACACAAGCATGAGAGACGTTATCCATCCGAAGATGTCCTCCATCTTCTATCTGCTCTTGTGAGAAGGGAACCAAATCATTGTGTTCCATAGCCCGCTCCACCGAGTACCAACTCAAAATCTCTCTCCATCCAATCTCAACATATGGATGCTGTATCCTGTACAACTCTGATCGTCTCATACCGCTATCCAAGTCAACATATGAGATCTGACTAGGTGGCTCTGCCTCTCTCTCTCCAACGGAAAGAGATGACTCAACAGCACCGCCAGTCCCATCCATGCATACCTGAAGGGGAATGATCTGACGCTCCAATGTGCCCTCTGGTTGTACCATCAGGGAATCCAGCTGTTCCCCAATGTGGACCAATTTGGCCGCTGACTTGGCACAAGTCGCTCTCATACCTTCCAGCTCCTGGTCCTGCAACAAAATGGTCTCCCGTACCGACGCGGCCTTCTCTCTCAAAACTCGAAGGTCCGTCCGAAGCCGATGATATCGCTGTCTACGACCATCATCCGATACCTCTGTATCTCCTAGTGCCTCATCAATAGTGGATATATCCCCTGATATCTCGCCCATCTGTTGTGTGCTACTCCCACCCGAAGACTCGGACATGGCTCCAGTCCTCACCTCAGTGGATGGCTCTACCGGGGTAGGCTCTACCTCCTCCACTATGATATCAACCGGCACGGTCAAGGATGTCTCCAATGAGGGTGAATCCTGTGTCACACTAGGTGTAACCTCAGACTCCCTGCAATCCTGTGTGTCCTCATCCTCTTCTCCACTGCTCTCGGAGAAGACCTCAATGAAGTGTGCCTTCCCTGCCGCACACCTGTGTCCTGGTGCCCATGGCTCCCGGCAAGTGAAGCACAACTGCTCCCTCCTCAGCTCTCTCCTGGCCTCATCATCAAACTGCCCTCGTCCAGGATTCGCCTTGGGAGGCGGAGCCCTCGTGTCCTTACCCTTAGGCTGGAAGGCCTGTCTCTGGGGATAAGGTGTCCGAGTCCTGGGTAAGACATCCTGTAAGTCCCGAATCCTGCTGATGGCATCCTGAAGGGTAGCCGGTCTGTTCGACAGGACTAGGCTACGAAGTGGCTCTGACAGCCCCCCCACAAACATGCAAACCATTCGAGCTGCCGATAAATCAGGTACCATCACCGAAATCCTCAAGAAGTCTGAAATATATGTCTCTGCACTCCCAGTCTGTTTGAGCTTGATCAGCTCACCAAAATGCTGCTCCGGATCCCTCCTGTCAAAGCGCTCTACCACCCTCCTGGTAAACTCGGCATATGTCGTCACTGTAGAATGCCCGCGTGTTACCATCCCATGGAACCACCAATCCCGGGCCTCACCATCCAGATGCAATGTTGCCACCTTAATGGTCTCTGACTGCGTCATCTGGTTAAGCTGAAAATAGATGTCCAGCTTCTCCACCCAGGACTTTGCCGAACTGTTTGATGAGCCATCAAACCTGGGCAAATGAAATCTACTAGCTGCACGGTGGTCATCACGGTGGTATCCGTGCCCCTTGTGCTGGTGCTGCTCAGGGGGTTTGATGCCGCATCGATACTGGAAATAGCGCTCCCAGGGGAAAGCATCCATGAATGCCTGACCTAGGCTCTGCCATTCTGCAAAAACGGCTGCATATCGAGCTGGACTCACATCTCCTGCCATTGGCATTTTCTGCTAGGTGCTTACAGGCTCCTCAGAAGCTGCACGGCTGCTGCAAAACCATACTGCTGCTAACTTCGACCTCCGATTTACCCACTGAAAACTACTCAGAAGATTCCAAGAATTTGGAAAGGTAATCCTTGTCCAAAACCCAGAAAAACCCAGAAAACGTTTCTCCTAATTCCAAACTTCAAAATTTGACCCTTTTTATTTTGGCCCTTTTTCCAACTGCGTTTCTGGTATTGCACTGCTATTGCTCTGTATGATCTATGTCATAGACCACAGGCTGAGCCAGAATTATGCTCTGATACCACTGTAATATCCCCAAAGGGGGATAACCAGTAATAAACAGAAATATGCCAGACAGATATAGAAAACACAATGCTGAACCAGATCATGGAACCAATACACATAGAATGCCAGAAAACTGAGCCATTTTATTAATCTGAAAGTACATAGAGAGGAGTACAAGAAAATCAGAATGTGGGCACCTATCCTTGCTCTAGGCAAGTGAAGAATCCTCTCAGACAAATAGGAAATGGCTGCTACAGAAACTGCATCCTAGCTGCTGAAGAAACTGCCGTAAACTGCTGCTGCTGGAGTGAACTGAAGCTAGGGGCTGATCCCCTTGCCGGAATGAGCTAAATAAAGAAAATAAAAAAATAAAGAAAGTTAACCACTCAAGAAGATTTCCTCTCTCTAAATGAGTAGGCGAGATACCATGGGAAAAACTTCCCAAGCTCCCTCAAGAAAAGTCATCTCTTTATTAATGAAAGTGAGGCCCTCTTATAGAAATGAGGGGATTTGGGAAGAGCTTACAATATGCGTTTTAAATTTGCTCTTTCCCAAAGTTACAAGTGTAAGATTTAAAAAAAAAAAATTACTTGTGATATGTTTACAAAGTAAAGGCTTAAAGCCTTGAGGTGAATGGCGGTTACAATTCCTCAAAAGAATGAGACTTTAAAAGTAGAGGTGAAGTGATAAGGCGGAACTTGGATTTGAGGTTCCAAACAAAAGAGTGTTTCTTAGCCTATGCTTTAGCTCCCTTTCTTCAAACTTAGATTGCTTCCAATAACACCTACAAGCAAACAAGCAAAAGAGTTAATATGCAAAAGAAATATTGCTGAAATATGTGAGAGGAAATCACATGCATGCGAAGGAAAAAGTTAGAAACTCAATGCAAGTATAAAATACACTTTATATTACAACTTCCCTCTCAATATTCCCAATTAGCCTTGCTAATTGGAATAGTTCATTTTTGCTTTGTTTTGCCGCTTTAGCTAGAAATAATAAATAAAGTGAGAAATAAGAGGGGTCACCTCACTTTAGTCACCTCACTTTATAAAATAAAGTGTTCTTTTCCTAGTAGATGGACGTTGTAACTTAGAGAGGGGGCCTTGGGGGTCCACAGGAGTATGATGGGGAGGCATCAGGCTGACCCAAGGTAAACTGCGCAGGTCAAAGGAGAGTCGGGACGCAGTTAAGATTTGGAGGGAGTTTGGCATTATAAAAGGAGGGGTTCTCACCTCATTTGAGGGATGCATGATTTGATATTATTATTGAGAGCTAGACTTCTGTCTGCTTCAGCACGCCGGTTGTTTAGTCGGTCTGCAGCACTGTTTAGTGCAACCGAGTGTCTCCGGTCGGAGATCTCACCTGGTTCTGTGACTTCGGTGCCCGCCCGTGGGTAAGTTGAGTTTCTTTGCTCACCTTAGCTTCGGGGATTCCCGAGTGTCGCCTATGGGCAAGGTTATTTCTGCAAGTCTTCAATGTTGAGAGCCACGAGAGCCTTTCTCATGAAGATCACAGAGGATAAGCCTTTTGATAACCTGCGTAGTTTTGAGGGAAGGACGTGCTGTTTCGTAGAAGGAAGGACGTTCTGGTGAGAAAGGACGCAGATCAAGCCTAGAGAGAGGATGCTGTTCCAGGAGGCAGAAGGACGCAGGTCTGAAGGCACATTGACAAGATCCAGCCTTGGAGATTGCAGATCTGAGGAGATATTTGCAGATCTGGTTCTGTAGGGTGCAGATCTGGAGGAGTAGCATTAGATCCAGCCTTGGAGGATTCAGATCTGAAGAGATATTGTCAGATCCAGCCTAGATCTGAAGAGATAGCAGTAGATTTGCCCTTGGAGGACGCAGATCTGGATGAGGAGGACGCAGATCTGGATTGGAGGCTTCAGAACCAGCAGATCTGAGCAGATAGGACGCTGATCCATCAGGAGGGACGCTGATCTGATGAGCAGGGTCATGTGAGCAGGGCTTGACAGCGTTTTCCAGGGTCTTTGGCCTTGAGGAGCTGAGCTGTTCATCTGGAGGGTTTCGTGGCCAGCATTCCATCTGTTTCTGCGCTGTCACTAGCAGAGACAGCGTTTCTGTGGGGTTTGGAGGATTGAGATCAGCCCATTCCCAGTCTTCAGTTTGTAGCTTCATTGCATTCCAGCAGCAGATCTTCTTCCGACAGCTAGGACGCTGTCCTTATTACAGCCATTGTTTATCTGAGAGCTCTCTACTTGCCTGGGGCAAGGATAGGTGCACCTACTCTGATTATCTTGTACTCCTGCCTATATGTTCTGAAATTAATAAAATGGCTTAGCACTCTGGCATTCCATGTGTACTTGATCTACTATCTGGTTCTAGCATTTGTTTTATGTACTTCTGTCTGGCATATTTCTGTGTATTACTGGTTATTTCCCTTTGGGGATATTACACCCTCACTAAGATCAGCTTGAAAGAGTTGATTTAGTAAGTGAGAATTAGGATTTAGATCCAACAACTTAGCCTCAAATGCCAGATAAAATAGATATGTGCACAAATGAGAGAAGAAATATATGATTTTTTTAGAGATGGAATAGAAGCAAAGGGCTCATGAAACCCCCTTTTAGATAAATATGTTGATGTCTTATGAGATTGTTAGCTTGAACAACTTGTGAGACCTTTGATATCCTTGGAGCTGACTTATTCCAACCGAATAAGTTTTCACACTCCAATAGACTTGGCAACCTGTCCTTTGAACACACAAATTTCTGCAAACCAATTGTTAGTGCAAAAGAAACTTGGCATATAGAGGCCACGTTGAGCTTGTCATTTCATCGAAAATAACAAGCTACAACAAGAGCACAAAACATACCAAGTCCAAAGGAGATCTGAGATAGCTACAAATCTCCCCTCCCTAGACAATAGTGCCTTCAAGCAAATGCAAAGAAAAAAACCAACTAGATTGCAATGTGAAGTAAATAAATAACAACATCAAATGAAACAAGTATACCTCATCAACCAAAGAATGCACCACAAGAGAAGCTAGTAACCCCAAAGACTTTCCTTTATTCAGCTCAATAACAATTTCGGCATAGTAACAATAAGCACAAGCTTCAAAAAACCACCCTTTATTCAGCTCAATAACAATTTCGGCATAGTAACAATAAGCACAAGCTTCAAAAAACCACCCTTACAATGAGAGCCCAAGGCTCATTTAAATAGGAAATTGGGAGCCAATCCCAAGGATCAATCTATCACATAAGTGAGACATAATTTTCAGTCCTAGTCATAAGCTGAGTCTCCAAGTGGCAGTCACAAATCTTCAAACTGCTGTAACAAATTACCTCTGCTGGCCTGTGAATATCCTCTGCTGACGATGGGTGAGAGAGCTGCCCGCCATGTGTGGTACGAGTGGGTGAAAGAGGCAGCAAGATCCCACTCGTTTCTCAACCAATCAAACCAAAAAATGACACCTATTAAGAGTCCAAACCGATCTGCTGTAAGTGGTGAAGATTGGCTGTGCAAATCTCCTCTAAATCTGATGCATATATCTCCTGGCTGCCACCTCTATTAATTTGAACCAAATACTGCCAACCAACTGCGTGTAGGAGCTGCCAACGTAAAGGAAAATATGTTGTGCATAATCTGTTGAAGGGGACAGCGTACAAGTGCTAAGGGAGGTCCAGATCGGTGGAGACATACTCCTTAATTTATGCGTTGATTGAATCTTCTAATCTGTCCCACAAATCTGCGTGTTATGCCTTGCTGGCCTCCACTAACTGCTGTGTAAAACTGCCCACGAACTCTACGTAACACTGCTGCTGCATGGACGTTGTGGACTGGAGTTTCCAAACTCTGATTTATGTGTTGTGATAGCTGTGTTGAAATTGGCCAGCGTGTACACCTTTAACATGTGCACAATTCCTTTCGCTGGCTGTACGTAGAGTTTTTATTTTGGGATGTGCACTTTAATTTGTTTTAATCCATATACTATGGAAAGTGAGTGGGGTCCACTCCTATTTACTAACTTTGCCTTTGCACCTTTATAATATTCAATTAAATGAAAAGCTAAAACTTTGGCCATACTCAATACTTCATGACTTCATCGTGAAACAATTTGACTGCCTTTGACTTGGCATTTGACTTTGACTTGAGTTGTACCTTATGTGGTGGGCCCCACATAGGTGCCACATCACCTTTTACCTCTCCACATAATTGCTATGTCAAAATTTGACTTATTTTGACTTTGGAAAATTTTCCAAATTTTTCCGATTATTGAATTTTTTTTGAATTTTTTCTCATTTTTTCCACTGACATTAGGAAAATCGGATTTTGAGGGACCATGAGTCGTTTTTTGGCCCTCAAATTGGGTCCTAGGATAATTTTGGGTCTCTAAGGATGATTTTCGAGTAGTCACACGCCCCTGACATTTCCTAAGGCCACTTATTTACATCATTACATAGAAATTAATTAAAAAATCCCGTTTTGCGGGAAATTTTTAATTATTAAAAAATCCTACTTAGACTTAGTCAAATTCCGCAAAATTTCAGAGATGACCTAGCATGGTAATATACATCGACTCTAGACACTAAGATGTGTTAGGGGCTCAACCTTCAAGCCGTCACCCCGGCTTTGGGGTAATGCAATGAGTGAAAAAACCTAGAAAATTATTCGCCGCTAAAAAGAAGGAATAATTAACTAAGTAAAAAAAACACTCCAAGGTGTACTCGCTTGCTGATCGAGTCCCGACATCCTAGGCCTGTTACAAGGCTTTATTCATCATGCTAGTGACATTTATACAATATCCCCGAAGGGCTGCGGAATCTGAAGACTGAAGAAGAAAATGATGAGAAGAAGTAGAGTTTAAAAACTCTGTTGAACATGATGATATCTAATGATATCTGAATGGCACAAGTGTCTTCTGGTTCATCCTTGGGCATGGAGTCTTCACATTATCATTAGGTGCCACTCCAGTGGTCAACAAGCCTGTCAAAGGTCCTCTGCACAGTCTTTGTCCATTTGAAAGCCCCCTTATTGGTGAGGTCTATGAGGGGTGCTGCCAGTTGTGAAAACCCCTTGATGAACTTCTAGTAGTAGGTGCAAATCCCCACAAACCCTTGGAGCTCCGTCACATTCTTCTGTTCCGGCCAATCCCAAATGACCCTGATCTTCTCCTCGTGGACTCTCACTTTGTCCACCTCGATGATATGCCCCAAGTATAGCATCTTCGTCAGCCCAAACTCGCACTTAGACAACTTGGCATAAAAATGTTGCTCCTCCAAGATACGCAATACATCATCTATATGTTGCAAATGCTTCTCCTGTGTGCAGCTGTAAATGAGAATGTCGTCAAAGAATACCAACAAAAACTTCCTCAACTGACCATGGAAGATGTGGTTCATGCAAGACTGGAATGTAGCTGAAGCGGTAGTCAGCCCAAAGGGCTTCACCAAAAACTCAAAATGGCCATAGTGATAGCGAAACACAGTCTTGGGGACGTCTTGGTCCCTCACCCTGATCTGATCTTGGGGACGTCCTGGTGCAAATTCTTCTCCCTTAGTTTGGAGCTGCCTGTCAAAAAGATCCGGTCACGGTAGTAGATGACCTCATCCATCACCCTGTACCAGTCATCCGTCACCTGCCCATCTAGAATCTCACATGCAAACCGATCTTTGGAGTACTTCACCAACAGTTGAGCCCTCCAATCTGTGTCAATGCTCATCAAGGAAAGTGTTGCAAGTCTCCAGGACAACGCATCTGCTACCACGTTGTTCTTCCCCTTGACATACTCGATGTCAAAATCATATGCTTGGATCTTGCTGACCCATTTTTTTGTTGCATATCCTGCAATTGTTTCTGCTCATGGAAGAATCTAAGGCTATTGTTGTCAGTCCTCACCCAGAACTTGTTCCCCACAAGATATCATAGGAACTTGGCTAACGCATGCATGATAGCCAACATTTCTTTGTCATAGATGGGGTACAACCTCTCATGTGGCAGTAGCTTCTGACTCTTGAAAGTTATGGGATGCCCCACCTGCATCAATACTGTGCCTACCCCCTCTCCTGAAGCATCACACTTCAGCACAAAGGGCTGTGTGAAGTCAGGCAGTGCCAAAACCGAACAACTGTTCATCACCTCCTTGAGCCTGTCAAAGGTCCTTTGCACAGTCTGTAATATTCCTAATTTGCGACAGCAAATTGGAATATTCTATTTTGTTTATTTTTCCACCTATAGTTTGTAAATAAATAAAAGGTGAGTAAAGAGGGTCTAAACTCACTTAAATGAAATAAGACATCCACCTAGTAGCACAACGTTGTGACTTAAGTGGGAGTCAAGGGGGGGACCCAACACCACGTGGAGGAGAGAGAGAGACTACATTGGGTTTTGGAGGGAAACCAACACTATAAAAGATGAAGGAGCCTCTCATTTCATTCATCTCATTCGTGCTTTTGATTATGGATTGCTGAGTAGACATATTGTCTTCTTGGGCACGCCGTCGTTTAGGCCCGTCCGCCGCACTCGTTTAGTGCAACCGAAAGTGTCTCTCATGAGATCTCACCCTTAGCCCGGACTTCGAGTGCTCGGCCGAGCAAGGTTATTTTCTTAGCATCATCCTCCAGGATAAATAAGTATTATTGCAGTTAGCCGTAATATCAGAGCACAGGGTGTTGTTGCAGGATTTGCTTACACCACCTCCTTCTCTTGTTTTTCAGAGGGAGAGCCTCTCTCTCCTTTGGAGGATCAAATTGGGAGATATTGGAGCTTATTATTAGATCTTGGCATCAGGCCTATATGTTCTTCATGGTATACTGCGCAGTTCTTTCCCCAGATCTGCGTTATTGTTGAGGGAGCAGCGTTCCAAGGGTTTTGGCATCATTTTGGAGTTAGATCTCTGATTGAGGGTGATCCTTGGATTGGCCAACCAATCCAAGTATATTTCTGATCTGATACTGAAGTTTGCTTCAGAAATTCTGAATCATTCTTCAGATCTGCTGCAGTAAAACTCAAATCTGCTCCGGCATTCTCATGTATTGCTGAAATCCCCAAAGGGAAAGTAATAAAGAGCCCTTTGGGCATTTTGTCTCATTATAGATCTCTGCTTTCATGTATTTATCAGTTGTAGATCTGTAATATAATAAATATAAGCTTCAGCCTCCTGGAGAAACGTTGAAGGGTTTCTGCATCAATCTCTTGTCTTGCGGCACCTCAATCTTGAGGGGTTTTCTATAAAAATGTTGTTTAACCTTGCTCAATGCCTTTGCCATGATCCTAAACCCATTCTCTGATTGTTAAAAGTATTTTACATCTTATACTTTCAGAAAAAACACAACTTTGCTTCAGTAGAATTCTGCATACTCAAAGTCTTGGGAAATCAGGGTTTTTCTTGACTAGTCGGTAAGGAGGAAATGTTTAATATAGAAAAACACCTTTGTTTGAGCTGAAATTCGACATGGACGTCCCTCTTGACCTAATATAACATATCTTAGAACCTTGACCCGTCATTTTACGCAGATTTGCTTATACACTCATTTTAGGGCCAAAATCCTCACTTTTCCCCACCTTTTTTTCCCTAAAAGCTGAGTAAAGGTTGCTGCAGTATTTGGAGTGGGTTGCTGAGTGTTTCTAAACACTTTTTATGTTGGCTGAGGCATACTTTCCTGAGGAATGCGTTTTTGAGTCATGATCTGCTGAGAATTCCATTTTTGGGATACTACAATTTGCTGCACTATTATTGTTTGGGTGTTCTAGTTCTATACCACTTGGTGTGTTTATCTCTCACTCTTAGACAGAGTCTGGAAAGGGCCAGATAGCCTCCGGATCTCATTCTCTTTTAGAGGCGACATATCCAATAAATGCCCTCCTAGTCAATCTCTGGTTGGGGTTTGGTGTGTTTTTGAGATATCCTGGAAACGGGATATTACAGTGGTATCAGAGCATAGTTCTGGCTCAGCCTGTGGAGCTAGTTATCTATGGCACATATGAGGATCTCACATCAGCATGGTCATATACCCTTTGGAGAGTATTTTCGAGAATGGCAGTCCAAGGGGGAAGACTTCAAAGCAGCTTTGCCCTTCAAAGATTACTGTCAGCTCAGACAGGATGAAGGAGGAAGGTACTATGGTAACAGAGGAGTTTCTAGCATGCAGAGTTCAGATTTGCAGCGTACCACTGGGAGATCACCTCTTCCCATGCATGAGGAATCCAATAGTCCCTGTGAGTCTAAGCCCAAGAAGACCGGAATGGTGAAAAAGGAGAGTTTATTTTAATCTCTTTTCAGATCCAGAAGAAATACATCCACCTTTGAGGAGGTCAAGAAGAATGAATAAAAAGAAGAGGAAGTACCATGCGCTTCCAATTCTCATCAAGAAGAAGAGATCACATCACCTCTTGAGGAGGCTTGTGAAAACGCTGTCACACTCATGGAGGAGCAGCCACATGCATCAACAGTTGGGGCAGCCAACACTTTTGAGGATGGGACTCTTGCAGCCCTACAAGAAGTTCCAAATGCACATCAAGGTATAAAAGAATTTCCACAAACCATTGTTGCAGTAGCTTCTTTAGAAAGTTGTGGAGATTCACTTTTGCAGGTCTCAAGGAGAGATCTCACTGGAGATGCACTTCAACACACTATGGGATGCAATGCTTTTCTTCCCTTCTCACAAGAGCAGATAGAAGATGGAGAACATCTTAGGATGGATAACATCTCTCATGCTTGTGTTGGACATCCCTTTAGCCATACACATCATGATGGGAAGTTTTTGCGTGCCACCTATTTGATTCTTGATAGGGTCTCATTAATCCTTGAGAAGTTTATATTTCAAAATCCCATGAAGTGCAAAGTCAGGAATTTGATTTGGGGAGATGGTAGCCCTCATTGGAGGAATACCAGGATGAGGAGAAGAATGAGGCATCCATGAGTGATTGAGTGGATGGGGATGATGAGCAAGGAGCTAGGAGGCTACTTGCAGATCTGTGATACCAGGCAGCAGGAGGCTTGGTTGCGCTGGTTACTCTTGAAAGAGTTTGGCCATCACTTGGCAAACACTCTTCCTAAGAGTCGGAGGATGAAGGAAAGATGGCGGGATACTTGCATCATTGAGCAACATAGAGTATGGATGCATGGTGTTGATATGATACTCATATCATTCATTGTGTCTTCATCACATGATTGATATGATGGAGGAGGAGGAGATGGCACTATCTCCTTGGTCTTTGATGATGATTGGGAAGCACTTCCATCTTGGGAGGTATTCCATATTTGTTGCAGCATTATTAGAGGAGTCTTTGACAAGGAGCATGTCAAAGAACAGAGTTTTGTATTGACAGGAGCTTACTTGCATGAGCTCACAGCATTGCCACCTTGGAGCAGAGACTTATGGATGAAGTGTGCCCAGTGTAAATATGGTGGATCTATAACCCATAGGTCCCAGGATCACTTCATATTTGTTTCACTTGATGAACAAAGAGGAGGTAATGATGATAGAGACATCTATGGAATATTCTTCTTGACTTGGGTTCCCAAGCATCAGGAGGATTATCTTCTTGCAGCACATGTTTCATTATTCTTCATAGTGGGCCAAAGCACTATGGAAGACTCGTGTATGGACCCATGCACTATCTTACTTCCAGCATATGGTGAGAAGTTTTTTTATACATTCATTGATTTGCACACTCTTACCATTCCTATGCAGTGCATTGCTTCACAAGGGGGCAAGCTTGTCATATTGCTCCATGAGTTGTATTGGGCCAATCTACATGATGGAGGCAGCCATCTCTTTTGTGGCCTTGGGCAAATGTTTTATCACTACATGTATGTTCATTTGCAGCACTATAGCATGTATCATATGGAGACATGTATGATTAACTATGTACGAAGAAATATTTTGCCTTGTACTTTCATCAATCAGCAACTTGTAAAACTGCATTGTACTTGTTTGGGAAGCTGTTGGTACCTTCTTGCACCACATGAAACCTTCAGCATTCTCTTCATATTATTGCTGATCATGTCTCCATTTGTTGATATAGATCAGATTTGTATGGGAGGCTTGATTATGAGGGAGACACATGAGCTGGATGTGTCTTTGAGTGGGAAGAATTATCACAATTTCTGCACTACATGTTCTAATGGGAGCATGGGAGGAGGCATGGCCACCACTACTACATATGTGTTTTCTTTTAAGGTGAGCCATGAGATTGATAGTCATCCATTGTATAGCCATGGGAAAGTGTTTGGTCTCATGTTGTTGTCATATTCAGCCATTTACTATCCGTTAGTAGATGTGATGGATCTTGTACATTGCTTGCCATGTAATTTTCTAAAGTTGCAGTGGATGAAACTGCGTTGTATCCTCGTGAGAGATTGTTTGCATCATGTATCATCATGTAAAATATGCAGCAAACATCTCATTAGGATGATCCATGATGACCATGTCCTATTGTTCATGGATGAATTGTCTTGGGCCAGCTTGTTCTTCATTGTTGGAGGGACCTTCTTTGGAGGATTGTTCTTCACTTTGCCATTGGAGGGCAATGATTTTGCAGCTCAGGATCAACATGCACTCTACACTTATCATAAGTGGAGAGGAGGACAACATGGGGTAAGCTATGATGCTTGCCAAGTTCAGATTTTCAGCCCACCTTCATTACCGGAGCTTGAGGTGGAAGGAGATTTTCAGGAGTTGCCTTGTTGGGAGGTGGCTCATTTTGTTTGGATGATTGCTTGGGGATGGAGGATCCACATGAGGGAGATGTTTGTAATATCCCCAATAGGAAATAGACAGCAATACACAGCAATACAAGCATACAACTATATAGGAGAAATGCCGGAAACAGAATATAAAGCAAGTACACATAAAATGCCAGGAATACTAAGCCATTTTATTAATCTGAGAATAGAAATGGGTACAATGGATAATCAGAATAAGAGCACCTATCCTTGCACAAGGCAAGTGAAGAACCCTCCCAGAAACAGGAAATGGCTTCTATGGAGACTGCGTCCCCGCTGCTGGAAGAAACTGTCGTAAACTGCTGCTGCTGCAATGAACTGGAACTAGGGGCTGATCCCCTCGCCGGAATGAACTGAAAATCTGTAGATCACCTGAACTCTCTGCTCTGGACAAAACCCAGAAACCATGAACAAAATGGACCACCTCCGAAATTCACCCCAGAAGCCCTCCTCAAGGAAAACGCTGTCCCTCCAGGCCCAGCGCAGATGCCAAATGAAATATGCTGAGAAAGAGCCACAAATCCCTCCGAAAACCCTCCAACTAATAGAGACTAAACCTCCACGCCGAAATACACTGAATCTCCCACAGAAATCCCCACACTGAACAGCTCTAACTCAAACTGCGTCCTCCCTCCAAAGACTGTGCAGTCTCCCAATGAAGCTCAGCTCCTCAGCAAAACACCCAACCAAATCACCTGCAAATCACCTGCTAAAGACTGAAGAAATACCTTGCCCGAGCAGGCACTCGAAGTCCCCCGGGGCCAAGGGTGAGATCTCCGACCGGAGACACTCAGTCGCACTAAACAGTGCTGCAAACCAACTTAACAGCCAGCGTGCTCAAGTAGACAGAAGTCTAGCTCAAAATATCATCAACAACATCAATAATGCCAAATGGAATGGCTCTCCCACCTTTTATAGTGCTAGCTCCCCTCAAAACCCTAACGTGGTCCCCTCTCTCCACGTGCTCCTCCTAAGCCTGCGCAGTTGCTTCTAGAGCCTACGTGAGGCCTCCCTCATACGTAGTGTGGACCCCCAAGGCTTCCCTTTAAGTCATAACGTTGCTCCTACTAGGGAAGTACTTTATTTTATTAAAGTGAGTTGACCCCTCTTTCTCACTTTTATTTATTAATTAACTATAGGCGGCAAAACTATACAAAAATATAATATTCCAATTAGCGGTGCTAATTAGGAATATTACAGTCTCCCCCGGCAGAACGTTGCTTGTCCTCAAGCAACTGAAGTGATGGATGCTGCAAAATCTTCTCATCCTCCCAAGTGGCATCCTCATTCGGCAAATTCTTCCACCTCACCAAGAATTCCCGGATCGTCCTGCTCCGCAGCTGCCTCTCCCTAGTATCAATAATAGCCTCCGGCTGCAACACCAGATGCCCCTCATCATTCGTGGGTGGTAGCTCATCTGTGACTGTCACCTACTGGCCCAATGCCTTTTTCAGGCATGATACATGAAAAATGTTATGGATCTTGCTGCCTTGGGGCAGCTCCAACTCATATGCAACCTGCCCAATCCTGCGTATCACCCTGTATGGCCCATAAAAACAGGGCTTAAGCTTCTCAGCCCCCTTCTGCTTAAGTGAAGATTGTCGGTATGGCTGTAGTCGCAGGTAGACCAAGTCTCCTACCTCAAAGTGTCTCTCCACCCGACCCTTATCAGCATACAAGTTCTGCTGATTCTGCGCTGTGGCTATGTTATCCTTGAGAGCTCGGAGGATATCTTGGCTCTCTTGGATCCAGATCTTGGCTCTCGGAGCCCTACTAGCACCAAACATCATGTCCACAAAAGATAAAGGATGATATCCATACAAAGCATAGAAAGGTGACATACCAATGGACATGTGATGCGTCGTGTTGTAGCAGTACTCTCCCAGATGCAGCCACTTCAGCCATGCCCTTTGCTGCCCACTGACATAGTTACGCAAGTAGCCCTCCAACCACTTGTTAACTATCTCTGTCTGTCCGTCCGTCTGGGGGTGATAACTAGTGCTCGGCGTCAACTCTGTCCCCACTAGCCGGAAGAGCTCCTGCCAGAATCCGCCCATGAAGCGGCTGTCCCTGTCACTGACAATGGTCTTAGGTAGACCATGCAACTTGAAAATCTCCCTGAAGAACAGCTCGGCCACCTGTGCTGCTGTGTGGTGTGCGGATATGGCGAAAAAATGAGCATACTTTGTCAGTCGGTCAACGACGACAAAGATGCAGTCCTTGCCCTGCACCATGGGCAACCCTGTGATGAAGTCCATCGATATGCTCTCCCATTTCCCCTCGGGAATGGGAAGAGGCTGCAACAACCCTGCAGGATGGCTCATCTCTCCCTTGTTTCTCTGGCAAACATCGCACTCCCTGACATGTTGGAGTACGTCCTCCTTGAGGCCCTTCCATGAGAACCTCTCCCTGATGGCCCTGTAAGTCTTGGTGAACCCCTGATGGCCCGCCAATGGAGAATCGTGTGAAGCATGGAGTATCTTCTTCTTGAGATGAGATCCCTCAGTCAAGAAGATCCTGTCCCTGTAATAGATAATCTCATCAACCACCCTGTACCTGTCATCTACTACCTGCCCATCCAACACCTCACACGCAAACCTGTCCTTGGAGTACTCTACCAACAGTCGAGCCCTCCAATCAGCGTCCAAGCTCATAAGAGATAACATGGCCGGTCTACGAGAAAGGGCATCAGCTACCATGTTATTCTTGCCTTTGACGTACTCAATGTCAAAGTCATATGCTTGGATCTTACTGATCCACTTCTGCTGCCTCTCCTGCAACTGCTTCTGCTCCAGAAAGTACCTGAGGCTGTTGTGATCTGATCTCACCCTGAATCGGTTGCCCACTAAATACTGCCGGTACTTGGCCAATGCATGCATGATGGCCAACATCTCCTTGTCGTATATGGAATACAACCTCTCATGCGGAAGGAGCTTCCGGCTCTCAAAAGCTATAGGATGACCGCCCTGCATCAATACCGCACCAATCCCCTCTCCCGATGCATCACACTCCAGGACAAATGGCTGCGTGAAATCCGGCAATGCAAGCACGGGGCAGCTACTCATCACCTCCTTGAGCTTATCAAAAGCTCGTTGTGCTGTATCCGACCAACTGAATGCCTCCTTCCTCGTCAAGTCTGTGAGAGGTGCAGTAAGTTGTGAGAAGCCCTTGACGAACTTCCTGTAGTAAGTGCAAATGCCAATAAATCCCCGAAGCTCAGTCACATTCCTCGGCTCTGGCCAATCTCTGATGGCCCTGATTTTCTCCTCGTGGACCCTCACCCCGTCCACTCCTATAATATGCCCCAAGTACGGCATCTTCGTCAAGCCGAACTCACACTTGGAGAGCTTGGCATAGAACTGCTGCTCCTCCAAGATGCGCAAAACCGTCTCAATGTGTTGGAGATGCTCCTCCCAAGTCCTGCTATATATAAGTATGTCATCGAAGAAGACCAGCACAAACTTCCTCAGATGACCCCTGAAGATGTGGTTCATGCACGACTGAAAGGTAGCGGGTGCATTGGTCAGCCCAAAAGGCATGACCAGAAACTCGAAGTGCCCATAATGACACCTGAAGGCGGTCTTGGGAATATCTTGTTCCCTCACGCGTATCTGATGGTACCCAGATCTCAAGTCAATCTTTGAGAAGAACCGTGCTCCTCTCAACTCGTCCATCAGCTCATCGATCCTGGGGATGGGGTACCTGTTCTTCGATGTCTTCTTATTCAGAGCCCTGTAGTCAATGCACATCCGCAATGTGCCGTCCTTCTTCTTCACCAACAACACAGAAGAAGCAAAAGGACTCGTGCTTGGCCGAATGTGACCAAGGGCCAGCAACTCCTGAATAGCACGCTCTATCTCATCCCGATAGGCCTTGGGATGCCTATACGGTGTGGTGATCACCGCCTGTATACCCTGCTCAAGCTCAATAGTATGCTCAAACCCCCGATCCGGTGGCTTCCCTGGTGGAATATCCCCGAATACTACGACATACCTGTCGAGGATAGACTGTAGCTCAAGATGCACTGTCTGACCTGTATCTACTGCCTCCGAAGCCCACAACTCTACGGCCCACTTTATGTCTCCCTTGCGGAAGGTTGCCTCCATCCTATGTGCCGACACTTTCTGAGGCGGGTATGTGTGCTGTCCCCGTATCTTCTCATGCCTCCCTGTCTTGGGATCGTCCCACTCCATCTCTAGGGCCTTCCAATCTATCGTGACCTTCCCCAGAGTAATGAGCCACTGAACACCCAATATCATGTTGGTGTCCGGGATATCCACCACGAAAAAATGATCTGTCAATGTATAAGTGCCCATCGTCACTGATAACTCGGGGACATACCGAGCACATACCATGGTCTGATCTCCTGGGACCAAAACGGAAAATCCATCAAAACTCTCAGTCTGTATGCCTCTCCGCTCAACCATCTATGCATCAATAAAGTTGTGGGTGGCCCCACTATCAACCAAGACTGAGACCCGCTGTCCACGTACTGTCCCTCGTACGCGCAGCGTCAAATACTTGGGAACTCCCCGCAATGCGGCTAGAGCTCCTCCAGTAGGTGCAAATGATGCACCACCTGCTGCTGGTGGTGGAGGTGGTAAGGTACCCTGCGCTGCATAACAATCTCCTACCTCCACGTCATCCTCCTCATCCTCTTCTCCGCTGCTCTCGGAGAAGACCTCAATGAAATGTGCTTTCCCTGCAGCACATCTATGTCCCGATGCCCATGGCTCCTGGCAAGTGAAGCACAACCGCTTCCTCCTCAACTCTCTCCTGGCCTCATCATCAAACTGCCCTCGCCCAGGATTCGCCTTGGGAGGCGGAATCCTCGTGTCCTTCCCCTTAGGCTGGAAGGCCTGTCTCTAGGGGTAGGGTGTCCGAGTCCTGGGTAAGACATCCTGTAGATCCCGGGTCCTGCTGATGGCATCCTGAAGCGTAGCTGGTCTAGTCGACCTGACTAGGCCACGAAGTGGCTCTGCTAACCCCTCCACAAACATGTAGACCATCCGAGCTGCGGATAGATCTGGCACCATCACTGAAACCCTCAAGAAATCTGAAATGTAAGTCTCTGGGCTCCCAGTTTGCTTGAGCTTCGTTAGCTCAACAAAGTGCTGCTCCGGATCCCTCCTGTCAAAACGCTCTATCACCCTCCGGGTAAACTCGGCATATGTCCCCACTGTAGAATGCCCGAGTGTAGTCATCCCATGAAACCACCAGTCCTGGGCCTCACCCTCCAGATGTAATGTTGCCACCTTAATGGCCTCTGACTGTGACATCTGATTAAGCTGGAAATAGATATCCAACTTCTCTACCCAAGACTTCGCTGAACTGTTTGATGAACCATCAAACATGGGCAAATGAAATCTGCTAGCTGCGCGGTGGTCATCATGATGATGTCTGTGTCCTCTGTGATGATCACGGGGTCTACCATCACGCTGGAGCTAAACATAATCTCTGAATGAGATAAGATCTCTGATCGCCGGCCCGCGTGCCAGGTACTCTGCAATGTAGGCGTCCATCTGGCTAGGGTCAACCTCCGGCTCCTGCTGTGCTTCTGCCCCTGCGTCCTCTGCTAGGAAAGTGGGCATAGTAGATCGCGTGGGTGCATGCGAAGCCATGATGGGGATAGCATCACGCACCGGCATATGGTGTGACGTGCCTGATCCCTCACCGATCTGAAAACCCCTTGGGGTTTCCCGCTGCCTAACCTCCAGCGCAGTGAGTCTCTGTGACACATCCTGCATGTGTTGGAGGAGCGCCTCTCTAAATCTCCTCGAATCCTCCTCATCTGCCATAGGACCCTGCTGCTCTGCGTCCCCCATAGGCTGCTCCTGCTCTGAATCTGTCTTAGGCTGCTCCTGATCTGTGTCCACCACTCGAACACAGTCCCCCTCTCCATAGGTGCTCTCCAACCTACGCTCAACGTCTCTGTATTTCTTACCCCGGTAACCGATATGGGATCTATCCCTCGGCCTCATAAACTGCTAGCTTCACAGGCTGAGCCAGAACTATGCTCCGATACCACTGTAATATCCCCAATAGGAAATAGACAGCAATACACAGCAATACAAGCATACAACTATATAGGAGAAATGTCGGAAACAGAATATAAAGCAAGTACACATAAAATGCCAGGAATACTAAGCCATTTTATTAATCTGAGAATATAAATGGGTACAATGGATAATCAGAATAAGAGCACCTATCCTTGCACAAGGCAAGTGAAGAACCCTCCCAGAAACAGGAAATGGCTGCTATGGAGACTGCGTCCCAGCTGCTGGAAGAAACTGCCGTAAACTGCTGCTGCTGCAATGAACTGGAACTAGGGGCTGATCCCCTCGCCGGAATGAGCTGAAAATCTGTAGATCACCTGAACTCTCTGCTCCGAACAAAACCCAGAAACCATGAACAAAATGGACCACCTCTGAAATTCACCCCAGAAGCCCTCCTCAAGGAAAACGCTGTCCCTCCAGGCCCAGCGCAGATGCCAAATGAAATATGTTGAGAAAGAGCCACAAATCCCTCCGGAAACTCTCCAACTGATAGAGACTAAACCTCCACGCCGAAATACACTGAATCTCCCACAGAAATCCCCACACTGAACAGCTCTAACTCAAACTGTGTCCTCCCTCCAAAGACTGTGCAGTCTCCCAATGAAGCTCAGCTCCTCAGCAAAACACCCAACCAAATCACCTGCAAATCACCTGCTAAAGACTGAAGAAATACCTTGCCCGAGCAGGCACTCGAAGTCCCCAGGGGCCAAGGGTGAGATCTCCAATCGGAGACACTCAGTCGCACTAAACAGTGTTGCAGACCGACTAAACAGCCAGCGTGCTCAAGTAGACAGAAGTCTAGCTCAAAATATCATCAACAACATCAATAATGCCAAATGGAATGGCTCTCCCACCTTTTATAGTGCTAGCTCCCCTCAAAACCCTAACATGGTCCCCTCTCTCCACGTGCTCCTCGTAAGCCTGCGCAGTTGCTTCTAGAGCCTACGTGAGGCCTCCCTCATACGTGGTGTGGACCCCCAAGGCTTCCCTTTAAGTCATAACGTTGCTCCTACTAGGGAAGTACTTTATTTTATTAAAGTGAGTTGACCCCTCTTTCTCACTTTTATTTATTAATTAGCTATAGGCGGCAAAACTATAAAAAAATCAAATATTCCAATTAGCGGTGCTAATTAGGAATATTACAATGTTCCTCATTACATTCCAAACTCCATGCCTCGAGTGGAGATTCTTCAGTTCTACCCTTGCAGTTGATTGGAGAGAGGTGATGAGTTGGTACACAGTTGATGGGCCAGCTTACACAGTCATAGATGCAGAGCAGCAGTGGTCATGGTCTTCATCAGTCATAGCGAGAGGCAGTGTGCAGTCCGAGCCATGGGACTTGGGCTATTATTGGCCATGGTGGCAATGGGATCCAGGAGGATTATTGGTTGGCTGGTACCATGAGAGATCAGTTTGGGATCCTGGCATTGAGAGATCCCTTCATATCAGGGTGATGCAGAGGATAGAGAAGATTCAGTGGCGCATCTGGGACCCAGGCACATTTTGCAGTATCGGTGGAGAGCATCAGCTAGGAAGGAGACTTGTTCAGGCAGTTGCTTGAGGGCAAGCAACATTTTTCCGGGGGGGACTGTAATATTCCTAATTTGCGACAGCAAATTGGAATATTCTATTTTGTTTATTTTGCCACCTATAGTTTGTAAATAAATAAAAAGTGAATAAAGAGGGTCTAAACTCACTTAAATGAAATAAGACATCCACCTAGTAGCACAACGTTGTGACTTAAGTGTGAGTCAAGGGGGGGACCCAGCACCACGTGGAGGAGAGAGAGAGACTACGTTGGGTTTTGGAGGGAAACCAACACTATAAAAGATGAAGGAGCCTCCTCATTTCATTCATGCTTGGATTATGGATTGTTGAGTGAGACATATTGTCTTCTTGGGCACGCTGACTGTTTAGCCCGTCTGCTGCACTGTTTAGTGCAACCGAGTGTCTCCGTGCGAAGATCTCACCCTTAGCCCCGGGGGACTTCGAGTGCCTGCTCGGGCAAGGTTATTTTCTTAGCATCATCCTCTAGGACAGCGTTATTGCTGCAACAACGTAATATTGTGTTGTAGGGTGTTGACGTGGTGACTTTACGACACCACCTCCTTCTCTTGTTTTTTCAGAGGGAGAGTCTCTCTTTCCTTTGGAGGATCAGATTGGGAGATATTGGAGCTTATTATCAGATCTTGGCATCAGGCCTATATGTTCTTCATGGTATACTACGCAGTTCTTTCCCCAGATCTGCGTTATTGCTGAGGGAGCAGCATTCCAGGGTTTTTGGCATCATTTGGAGTTAGATCTCTGATTGAGGGTGATCCTTGGATTGGCCAACCAATCCAAGTATATTTTTGATATGATACTGAAGTTTGCTTCAGAAATTCTGAATCATTCTTCAGATTTGCTGCAGTAAAACTCAGATCTGCTCCGACATTCTCATGTATTGCTGAAATCCACAAGGGGAAAGTAATAAAGAGCCCTTTGGGCATTTTGTCGAATTATAGATCGCTGCTTTCATGTATTTATCAGTTGTAGATCTGTAATATAATAAATATAAGCTTCAGCCTCCTGGAGAAACGCTGAAGGGTTTCTGCATCAATCTCTTGTCTTGCGGCACCTCAATCTTGAGGGGTTTTCTATAAAAATGTTGTTTAACCTTGCTCAATGCCTTTGCCATGATCCTAAACCTATTCTCTGATTGTTCACAGTATTTTATATCTTATACCTTCAGAAAAAACGCAGCTTTGCTTCAGTAGAATTCTGCATACTCAAAGTCTTGGGAAATCAGGGTTTTTCTTGACTAGTCGGAAAGGAGGAACTGTTTAATATAGCAAAACGTCTTTGTTTGAGCTGAAATTTGACATGGACGTCCCTCTTGACCTAATATAACATATCCTAGAACCTTGACCCGTCATTTTATGCAGATTTGCTTATACACTTATTTTAGGGCCAAAATCCTCACTTTTCCCCACCTTTTTGCCCCTAAAAGCTGAGTAAAGGTTGTTGTAGTATTTGGAGTGGGTTGCTGAGTGTTTCTAAACATTTTTTATGTTGGCTGAAGCATACTTTCCTGAGGAATTCGTTTTTGAGTCATGATCTGCTGAGAATTCCATTTTTGGGATACTACAGTTTGCTGCACTATTATTGTTTGGGTGTTCTAATTCTATACCACTTGGTTTGTTTATCTCTCACTCTTAGACAAAGTCTGGAAAGGGCCAGATAGCCTTCGTTCTCTTTCAGAGGCGACATATCCGGTAAATGCCCTCCCAGTCAGTCTCTGGTTGGGGTTTGGTGTGTTTTTGAGATATCCTGGAAACGGGATATTACACAGTCTCTGTCCATTTGAAAGCCCCCTTATTGGTGAGGTCTATGAGGGGTGCTGCCAGTTGTGAAAACCCCTTGATGAACTTCTGGTAGTAGGTGCAAATCCCCCAAACCCCTGGAGCTCCGTCACATTCTTCGGTTCCGGCCAATCCCAGATGACCCTGATCTTCTCCTCGTGGACTCTCACTTCATCCACCTCTATGATATGCCCCAAGTATAGCATCTTCGTCAGCCCAAACTCGCACTTGGACAACTTGGCATCCCATGTGCAACTGTAAATGAGAATGTCGTCAAAGAATACCAACACAAACTTCCTCAACTGACCACGGAAGATGTGGTTCATGCAAGACTGGAATGTAGCCGAAGCGGTAGTCAGCCCAAAGGGCTTCACCAAAAACTCAAAATGGCCATAGTGACAGCGAAACACAGTCTTGGGGACGTCCTGGTCCCTCACCCTGATCTGATGGTACCTCGATCTCAGATCGATCTTGGAGAAGAACTATGCTCCCCTCAACTCATCCATCAGCTCATCGATCCTGGGGATAGGGTAGCAGTTCTTCATGGTTTTCTTGTTCAAGGCCCTATAATCTGTGCACATCCGCAGTGTGTTGTCCCTCTTCTTCACCAGAACCACTGAAGAAGCAAATGGGCTCGTACTGGGCCGGATATGTCCCAATGCCAAGAGCTCATGTATAGCTCTCTCAATCTCATCCTTATAGGCCTTGGGGTGCCTTTAGGGAGTGGTGATTATTGCTTTGATGCCCTACTCCAGCTCAATGGTGTGGCAAACCCCCGATCCGGTGGCTGCCCCAGTGGGATATCCCCAAAAACTATGGAGTAACGGTCTAGGATAGCCTACACATCTAGGTGCGTAGGCTGACTTGAGACACCTGCCTCTGAAATCCTCAGCTCCACTGACCACTCTATGTCTCCCTTCCATAAATCTGCCTCCATTCGATGTGCAAAAATTGTCTATGGAGGGTATGTATGCATGCCCCTGAGCATCAGGTGCTTCCCACTCTTCTTGTTCGTCCACTCCATCTCTAGTGTTTCCCAATCTGTAGTGACCTTCCCAAGGGTGATAAGCCATTAAACACCCAACACTACGTTGGTGTCTGGAATATCGGCCACGAAGAAATGATCTGTCAATGTATATGTCCATGGTCAATGTTAGTGTCGGGACATAACGCATGCACTGCATGGTCCTGGGCCCTAGAACCAAAACAAAAAACCCATCGAAGTTTTCCGTCTGTATGCCCCTCCTTTGAACTAGCTCAACATCAATGAAGTTGTGTGTGGCCCCACTATCCACCAACACTGAGACACTCTTCCCCTGAACTGTCCCTCGGATCCTCAGCGTTAGGTACTTGGGAACTCCCCACAAGGATGCAAGGACCCCTCCTGTAGGTGCAAACGCTGACCCTCCTGTTGCTGGGGGAGGTGGTGGTGGTTGATCCCCTTCAGGTGCTCCGGTGTTGGCATCTCCTCCCAACTCCTCATATGCCTCCTCTTCTCCTTCACTATCAGAGAATACCTCAATGTAGTGTGCCTTCCCTCCGACATATCTGTGACTCGGTGTCCATGGCTCCTGACAGGTGAAGCAAAGCTTCCTCCGTCTCAAATCTCTCCGGGTATCATCATTCAAAGGCCCTCGGCCCTGGTTCCCTCTCGGTGGTGGGGCTCTCACATCCTTCCCCTTCTGGTGGAACACTGGTCTATTGGGCAAGGGAGCCCTTGTCCTCGCCAAAGCATCCTGCAAGTCTCTAGTCCTTCCTACTCCGTCTTGCAATGTAGTTGGCCAAGTGGAACTCACTAGCCCGCGCAAGGGTTCAACCAGTCCATCAATGAACATGTATACTCTCCTGGGCATGGACAGATCTGGAACCATCACTGAAAGCCTCAGAAACTCAGAAATGTAGGTTTTTGGGTTCCCCATTTGTTTGAGCTTGGTTAGCTCAACAAAATGTTCCTCCGGGTCTTTCCGATCAAACCTTTCTATCAACCTCCGGGTGAACTCATCATACGCTGTCACTGCTGAGTGACCCAGCGTAGCCATCCCATGGAACCACCGGTCATGGGTTTCCCCCTCAAGATGCAGCTCTGCCACCTTGATGGCTTTTACCTCCGCCATCTAGTTAAGATGGAAATAAATGTCCAGCTTCTCCACACAAGCTTTGGCTGAGCGTTTCGACGACCCATCGAAAGAAGGCAAGACAAGTCTGCCTACACTACGCTACAGGTCATTTCCCTGCATGTACCCTCCTCTAGTCTGGCCTCGTGGTCTGTTGTTGTTCTTCTACTGATAGAACTCATTGAAAGTGAGGGAATCTCTGAACTCCGACCCATAACACTGATACTCCGCAAAGTATTCTCCGTAGTGAGACACCTACTACTCTTGTGGCCCTCCTACTCCTGCTCTCGAAGCCAAGAATGTGGGCATGGTAGAGCGTGGTGGAGTGCGTGGCAGCACCTGTTGTGCAATGTTAGGCTCAAGTGGGTGATTGGAGGTGCTAGATTCCTCTTCGATCTGGAATTCCCTTGGAATTTCCCGCTGCTTGTTCTCCGACAATCTTCTGCCCCATCTCCTCTATCCTCTTCTTGAGCTCCTGCATCAACTTTAGAAGGAGGCTAGAAAACCCCTTTCCATCCTCTCTTTCCTCTTCCATTGGTGCTTTTCACTTCTCCTCTTCCTCCGGAACGTTGTCTACTTGATCGGGCGTGATTTCAAGCTCCCTTTCCTTGCTTCTATACTGTTGCCTTTGGTATGTGATGTTTTGCCTTCCTCCGATGTCATAAACTGCGTGCTCCACAGGTTGAGTCAAGTCTATGAGCTCTGATACTACTGTAATATCCCAAATTGGGAACAAATAGTAATATAAAGCATGCAAAAACTAAAACTACAACAAACAGAAAATTTCCATTAAAAACACCATGATATAGCCAAAAACATCTGAGCCATTTTAATAATTCTCTGATGGGAAAAGGTACAAGAAGGTGCTTAGAAAAATGGCACCTTGGCCTGCACAAGGCAGGTTGAAATAACCCCTCAACTCTACTCAGAAATCTCTGCCATGTTGCTACTCTGCGTGGCTCTTCCTCTATGCTATATTGGCTGAAAGTGTTATTTCCGGCCGAAAAGGGATTGCATGTTGAGGCTGCTCCGCTACTTAGAAAATTCTAGGAATTAGACACTGGACTCTCCTCAACAAACCCAGAAAAACCCGCGAAGGGTTTCCAGAAATTCTGAGCCCGAAAAATCACCCCCTTGGGCTTGGCACGCTATTTTGCTGGGCTCTCTGGCTTTCTAGCTACTGGATGAAGCTACTGAAAATCTGCCCAAGAACTCTGCTAGGAAGTGGTTGACTCCCTCATCAAACTCTCGGCTACAATATGCTCCTTCTCTTTCTCTCCCAAGTGCTGCTCCTCATTGGACTGTGTATTTCAACTGTACTTGCATGGCCTCTACGTTGTCCTGGAGAGATTGCGTGCCTGAATGTGTAGCTGTGACTTCTCCCTCAAAACTATATGTGACTCCTCTCCTGAGCGAGCACTCGAAGTCCCCCGAGGATGAGGTTGAGATCTCCGCTCAGAAATCTTTGTGCTAAACAGCACTGCAGACTCGTCTAAACAGCTCAAGTGTGCTTTCAGTCTATCAGACAGAAAAATCAGTGGATGAATGAATGAGGGATGAGCTGCTCTCATCCTCTTTTACCTAGCTGAGCCCCCAACGTTCCCTTGGGCCCCACTGGATTGCGTTGCCACCTATGCAAACCAATCACTACGCAGCCATTGCACTGATGCTGCCCTCACGCTGTCATTGCATTGCCTACGCTGCTGCCTCTCCTGCGCTGCCACTAGGACATTGTCTACTTCATGTGGATGGCCTCATGGGCCCCACTCCAACTCTAATTTTTGTTTTAGTGACTTTAGGAAAGTGATATGATCATAAAGTTTATTTGTGGGTCACCCTTACCCACTTTATTTTCTGTTCACATTAGAAAAGACAAACTTTGACAAAATTAATATTCTAATTTGGAATATTACAGTTGATATCTTTCTCTCTACAAAGCACATAAATTTCTCTAGATGTTATTGAGCATTAGACTTAGTTTTCAATTTATCAAAGATTACAAATATGAGATAAATTTTCTTTTCTATCCTTCCCTTGGTCTTTTCCACCTTCCAACTTTATGTTGAAGCTAGTAAAGGTTTATCCTTTTTTTATTGGAACCCAAGAAAATGTATGTTCAACTCATGCAAAATGTGATGTCACCTCTAACTAATTTCACCCAGCAGTTACACCAATTTTGCAATTTTGTCTAAGTTATGTCGATTTTGATATTTTTGGGTGCTTAACTTAGGAAAAATGGGTTAGGAGGACCCCACTTGATTAAATTGGCTAAGGAGGGCCCCAACATTGGAAAAGAGGGGAAAATCAAAGTCATAGGGGATGGTGGGGGCCAACCCAAAGGGGAATACGCACCCCTTGGAACAATTCGCACTTTTGGAGGGAGAAGTCAAGAGGAGGTCGATGCATGGGGTCCACATGGAGAAAGGGAAGCTCAATAATAAATAGGAGGAGGATGCATCATTTTGGGGCTTTTGAACCTTTGAAAATCAAACTTACCTAGCACGCTTGAGCTGTTGAACCAAGTCTACAACTGTAATTCAACACACGAGATTTTCAGGGGAGAATCACACCCTACCTTCGGTGGGCGTTGAGTTCCAGCCTAAGGAGGAAGATCTACACTATTTGGGAGTTTTTTTGGGTGTTGGTCAGGCATTTCGTGGGATTACTACAACAAACTGGGTGTAGTAGGGAAATACACACTTCCTGGAGTAGTTGGTTGTGGAGTAGCGTTTTTGTTGAGCTTTCCGAGAGAGACTTGGACCATCTTTTTCTAAGGATTTGGAGTGCTAGCTGGGCAAATACCTGTGGGAGTTTTGTTGTGGCATTGACACATCTCCAGGGACTACATAGGCCTGCGCAAAAGTATTTTTTGTGCCACACGTGAGAGCCAAGAGGATAGGTACATGGGGGCTGAACCGAGTTGAGAATTGTGGAGGAATTCGAAGGGGAGTTTTGCTAGCCTTTGCATGGCCTCTACGTTGTCCTAGAGGGATTGCGTGCCTGAATGTGTAGCTGTGACTTCTCCCTCAAAACTATATGTGACTCCTCTCCTGAGCGAGCACTCGAAGTCCCCCGAGGATGAGGTTGAGATCTCCACTCAGAAATCTTTGTGCTAAATAGCACTGCAGACTCGTCTAAACAGCTCAAGCGTGCTTTCAGTCTATCAGACAGGAAAATCGGTGGATGAATGAATGAGGGATGAGCTGCTCTCATCCTCTTTTACCTATCTGAGCCCCCAACGTTCCCTTGGGCCCCACTGGACTGCGTTGCCACCTATGCCAACCAATCACTGCGCAGCCACTGCACTGATGCTGCCCCCACGCTGTCATTGCATTGCGTACGCTGCTGCCTCTCCTGCGCTACCACTAGGACATTGTCTCCTTCGTGTGGATGGCCTCATGGGCCCCACTCCAACTCTAATTTTTGTTTTTGTGACTTTAGGAAAGTGATATGATTATAAAGTTTTTCTGTGGGTCACCCTTACCCACTTTATTTTCTGTTCACATTAGAAAAGACAAACTTTGACAAAATTAATATTCTAATTTGGAATATTACAGTTGATATCTTTCTCTCTACAAAGCACATAAATTGCTCTAGATGTTATTGAGCATTAGACTTAGTTTTCAATTTATCTAAGATTACAAATATGACATAAATTTTCTTTTCTATCCTTCCCTTGGTCTTTTCCACCTTCCAACTTTATATTGAAGCTAGTAAAGTTTTATCCTTTTTTTATTGGGACCCAAGAAAATGTATGTTCAACTCATGCAAAATGTGATGTCACCTCTAATTAATTTCACCCAGCAGTTACACCAATTTTGCAATTTTGTCTAAGTTATGTCGATTTTGATATTTTGGGGTGCTTAACTTAGGAGAAGTGGGTTAGGAGGACCCCACTTGATTAAATTGGCTAAGGAGCGCCCCAACATTGGAAAAGAGGGGAAAATCAAAGTCATAGTGGATGGTGGGGGCCAACCCAAAGGGGAATACGCACCCCTTGGAACAATTCGCACTTTTGGAGGGAGAAGTCAAGAGGAGGTCGATGCATGGGGTCCACATGGAGAAAGGGAAGCTCAATAATAAATAGGAGGATGCATCATTTTGGGGCTTTTGAACCTTTGAAAATCAAACTTACCTAGCACGCTTGAGCTGTTGAACCAAGTCTACAACTGTAATTCAACACACGAGATTTTTAGGCGAGAATCACACCCTACCTTCGGTGGGTGTTGAGTTCCAGCCCAAGGAGGAAGATCTACACTATTTGGGAGTTTTTTTGGGTGTTGGTCAGGCATTTCGTGGGATTACTACAACAAACTGGGTGTAGTAGGGAAATACACACTTCCTGGAGTAGTTGGTTGTGGAGTAGCATTTTTGTTGAGCTTTCCGAGAGAGACTTGGACCATATTTTTCTAAGGATTTGGAGTGCTAGCTGGGCAAATACCTGTAGGAGTTTTGTTGTGGCATTGACACATCTCCAAGGACTACATAGGCCTGCGCAAAAGTATTTTTTGTGCCACACGTGAGAGCCAAGAGGATAGGTACATGGGGGCTGAACTGAGTTGGGAATTGTGGAGGAATTCGAAGGGGAGTTTTGCTAGCCTTTGCTACCATTTTGGAGGATTTGGGAAGTGTCATTTCTAGGTGGGTCGAATTACCTAGTGAGTGGAGGAGCATGTGGAAATTGGGGGTAATTTCGGCAGTTAGAACTAGGCCAAGCCCTTTCTGGGTTTTGGTGGGTTATTTAAGGAGAGGCTGAGATTAATTTCTTGGAAATTTCTAAGCACTAGAGGATGGCCAAACAACAGATTCTTATCATCTAGTAGTGTAGTTTCCCAGGGCCAATGCAGAGCATTGGGGGGGAGACTCTTCCAACATCTGGGCACTTGTTTTCTTCACCTGGGACTTGTCTATCTTGCTTTTGCAAGCCCAGGTGCATTTACTCCATGCTTATATTGTACCCTTGTTGATTTATAATAAAATGGCTCAACTTGGCACAGTGTTTGGAGAAATTATGGTTGTTTAATGCTATGTGTGAAATTTTGTGTTGCATGTGTTATTGTTTTGTTTATCACTATTAATTTTCCCTTAGGAATATTATAGTGGTATCAAAGCAATAATATTGGCTCATCTTGTGGGGAAATTCTTCATTCTATGACACGAGAGGACAAGTAGAATATGTAATATTCCAAATTAGCAATCAGCTAATTGGAATATTAATTTTTGTCAAATTTTTCCTTTTCTAATGTTAACAAGAAATAAAGTGGGTAAGGGGACCCACAAATAAACTATAAAGTCAGTTCACTCTCCTAAAGTCCCAAAGACAAATATTAGAGTTGGAGTGGGGCCCAAGAGGCCAACCACACGAATAAGATAGTGTCCCAGTGGTAGCTTAAAGGAGGCAGCAACATAGGTAGCGTAGTGACATCATGGGAGAGGCAACAACGCAGTGATTGGTTGGCAAAGGTGGTAGTACAGTCCAATGGGGCCCAAGGTAACATTGGGGCTCAGCTAGGTAAAAGAGGATGAGAGAAGCTCATTCCTCATTCTTTCATACACCAATTTTTCTGTCTGATAGACTGAAATCACGCTTGAGCTGTTTAGTCGAGTCTGCTTGTGCTGTTCAGCACAGAGATTTTCGAGCGAAGATCTCAACCTCATCCTCAAGGGACTTCGAGTGCCCGATTAGGAGAGGAGTCTCATCCAGTTTCGAGAGAGGAACCATAGACACATTCAGGCATACGCAGTCCCTCCAGGACAGCGCAAAGGCCACGCAGGTAGTAGGAGAATTACGTCGTCCAGTTGAGGAGCAGCCTTGGGAGAGAAGAAGGAAGATCATATTGTAGCAGGGATTTTGAGCAGGTTAGCCACTTCCTAGTAGGGTTCTTGGGTAGATTTCCAGTAGCTTCTTC
The DNA here is from genome assembly GCA_034641835.2 of Pinus albicaulis. Classification (NCBI taxonomy): domain Eukaryota; kingdom Viridiplantae; phylum Streptophyta; class Pinopsida; order Pinales; family Pinaceae; genus Pinus; species Pinus albicaulis. The sequence goes on along the minus strand of CM076575.1, from coordinate 1,075,837,659 downwards.
CAGTAGTTCAGCCATAAAACCAAAGTGCCCAGCAGAACAACGTGCCAAGCCCAAAGGGGCGAATTTCCCGGGTCAGGATTTCTGGAAACCCTTGCGGGTTTTTCTGGGTTTGTTGAGGACAGTCTGGTGTCTAATTCCCAGAATTTTCTGAGCTACAGAGCAACCTCAACACGCAGTCCATTTTCAGCTAGCAGCAGTAGTTCAACTAGGACAACATAGAGGAGGAGCCACGCAGAGCAGCCGAGTAGCGAGATTTTTGAGCAGGGTTGAGGGGTCATTACAGCCTACCTTGTGTAGGTCAAGGTACTATCTTTCTAAGCACCTCCTTGTACCATTTTACCATCGAAGATTTAATAAAATGGCTTAGATGTCTTTGGCTCTATCATGGTGTTTTTGGTGGTTATTTTCTGTTTGTTGTAGTTGTAGTCTTTGCATGCTTTATATTACTGTTTGTTCCCAATTTAGGATATTACAGTGGTATCAAAGCTCATAGACTTGGCTCAGCCTATGGAGCACACGGTCTATGACACCGGAGGATAGGCAGAACATTGTGAAAATTCTACTATAGTATCATTGTTTACTTCTCCTACTTGATTAAATTATACAAGTTATCTTCAGAAATTAGTTTCAGAAAATACTAAAGTAAACACAACTAACGGTCTACACATGCAGATCATTTATTGAATATTTCGCTCATTCAAACAAAGTTACACAATGATTTTTGGACATAAGTCCCCAGACAAATCCAAAGCGGGAAAACCAGTGCAACAGATATGAGGGTTCATTTTATTAAGTAGAATCTGAGTACAGCAAATCTGGGTTCCAGATCTGGAAAACCCGACAGAGAATAAATTTGTAGCTAACCTATTGTTCCAAGACCAAATGTTTGACTGATCCACACCCTCAAACGAGATTTACAAGACTCAACCCAGATCTGGCCCTAGACACCCCAACACTGACCCTAAAGCCCCAGCGTCAGCCCTGCTAGGCTCTGCATGCCACTGCACTTCTCAGAGAGGGACTGCGTAACCCTAGAGTGGGTGACGCAGTCCTTATGCTACCTCTAGAGGCCTTTGCGTAACTTCTGAAGCTCTCTGAAGCTCCAACGCTGCCCCTTCCTGGGCCTATGTAGCACCTGCTTAGTGACTGAAGCCTCTACGTTGCGCAGCTGCTGCTGCTCTCTGCTCTCTGCGTTGTCCTTGAAAACTGCTCCTCTGCCTCTTGCTGACTCTTGGCTCCGGGATCAAATCATCCCCTCAACCAATACTACCCCTCGCTGCAGAAAACTCCTCCGAAAATTCTTAGCAAACCCTGCCCTAGAATTCCAGACCAGTCTCTCAGCGATGCATCTGTGTGTGTGTCCCCAAATGACCCTCAAGCCTTTCTCTTATACTTTTTCAATGATCTCATCAACGGTCGAGATTAAAACATTCATCAATGGCTGAGATTAAAAGATTGCTTGATCCGTGTCTTTTAGAACATTTCAGCACATGTGTTATTTAATTCACTTTAATTATTTAATTTTCCTAAGTTTAGACATAGGAAACCCATTAAAATAATTAATTATTTGAATAAATTGAACACCAGCTGAAATATCACCAAACTCTTTATGGGTTTTGGAGTTCAAGTGCGTCTTTGCCCCTCCACAAAATTTCAAGGCTAGAGCACACAATGCTACCCCAACTACACAAAATCTCAACAAGCATCACATACCGAAGGCAGTGGTACAGAAGCAAGGAAAGGAGGATTGAAATCACGCCAGACCAAGTAGACAACATTCTGGAGGAAGAGGAGAAGGGGTAAGCACCAATGGCAGAGGAAAGAGACGATGGAAAGGAGTTTGCTAACCTCCTTCTAAAGTCGATGCAGGAGCTCACGAAGAGGATAGAGGAGATGGGTGTAATATTCCTAATTAGCGTTGCTAATTGGAATATTTCATTTTTGTTTAATTTTGCCGCTTTAGCTAAAAAAATAATAAATAAAGTGAGAAATAAGAGGGGTCATCTCACTTTATAAAATAAAGTGCTTTCCTAGTTGATTGACGTTGTAACTTAAAAGGGGTGACCTTGGGGGTCCACACGTGTATTAGGGGAGGCCTCACGCTGACCCAAGGGTAACTGCGCAGGCCAAGGAGGGTGAAGGACGCAGTCAAGGTTTTGGAGGGAGTTTAGCACTATAAAAGGAGGGGTCTCCACTTCATTTGGCATTGTTGATATGATATTGATATTGAGAGCTAGACTTCTGTCTACTTCAGCACGCCGGTTGTTTAGTCGGTCTGCAACACTGTTTAGTGCGAACTGAGTGTCTCCGGTCGGAGATCTCACCCTTGGCTCCGGGGGACTTCGAGTGCCTGCTCGAGCAAGGTTTTTCCTTCAGTTTCGGTGGTGATTTGCAGCAGTTTTCTGGTGGACGTTTTGCAGAGAAGTTGCCCTTCTTTTGTGACTGCGCAGTCTAGGAGAGAGGACGCAGTTCTTTTGAGCAGGGTTGTTGTGCGTGGATTTGGCAGAGATTTCAGCGTTTCCCAGCCCTGGGTATTTTTGCTATTCCATCCGGAGGATTTGCAGGTGGATTCAGCCCTGTTTGCCAGTGTTTTCTTGGGCTTCTGCGCTGTCACTGGGAGAGACAGCGTTTTCTCTGGAGAGGGTTTATTTGGTGCATTTTCGGAGGTGGAGCATTTGCTTCACGATTTCTGGGTTTTGTCCGGAGGGTTGAGATCAGCTAGCCTTCCAGTTTTCAGCTCATTCCAGTGAGGGGATCAGCCCCTAGCTCCAGTGCATTGCAGCAGCAGCTTTCTACGGCAGTTTTTCCAGCCAGCTAGGACGCAGTCCCTTTTGCAGCCATTTCTTATTCCGAGAGGGTCTCCACTTGCCTAGGGCAAGGATAGGTGCACTCATTCTGATTAACTTTGTACCCATATGCATGTATTCTCAGATTAATAAAATGGCTTAGTGTTCTGGCATTTCATGTGTATTTGTTCCATATTCTGGTTCCGGCATTTTGTTCTATATATCTGTTTGTTGTATTTCTGTGTATTACTGGTTATCTCCCGTTGGGGATATTACAATGGGGTAAAAGTTTGTCGGAGATAACAAGCAGCAGGAAATTCCAAGGGAATTCCAAATCAGAGAGGGATCCGACACCTCCCATCACCCACCTGAGCCTAACATTGCACAGCAGGTGGTGCCACGCACTCCACCATGTTCTACCATGCCCACATTCCTGGCTTCAGGAGTAGGAGCAGGGGGGCCACAAGAGCTGGAGGTGGCTCACTACGGAGAATAATTTGCGGAATATCAGTCTTATGGGTCAGAGTTCAGAGATGCCCTCACTTTCAATGAGTTCTGTCAGTTGAAGAACAATAGCAGACCACAAGGCCAGACCATAGGAGGGTACACGTAGGGCAATGACCTACAGCGTACCATGGGCAAACTTTTCTTGCTTACTTTCGATGGGTGGTCGAAATGTTCAGCCAAATCTTGGGTGGAGAAGCTGGATATTTATTTCCAGCTTCACCAGATGGCGGAGGTGGAGGCCATCAAGGTGGCAGCACTGCATTTTGAGGGAGAAGCCCATGACTGGTGGTTCCATGGGATGGCTACGCTAGGTCACTCAGGAGTGACAACGTATGATGAGTTCACCTGGAGGTTGAGAGAAAGGTTTGGTCAAAAAGACCCGGAGGAACATTTTGTTGAGCTAACCAAGCTCAAACACACAGGGAACTCAGAAACCTACATTTTCGAGTTTCTGACGCTTTCAGTGATGGTTCCAGATTTGTTCGTGCCCAGGAGAGTATACATGTTCATTGACGGACTGATCGAACCCTTGCGTGGGCTAGCGAGGTCTACTCGCCCCACTACGCTAAAGGACGCAGTAGGAATAACCAAAGATTTGCAGGACGCTTTGTCAAGGACAAGGGCTCCCTTGCCCAACGGACCAGCGTTCCAGCAGAAGGGGAAGGACATGAGAGCCCCACCACCGAGAGGGAACCAGGGCCGAGGGCCTTTGGATGATGATACCCGGAGAGATTTGAGATGGAGGAGGCTTTGCTTCACCTATCAAGAGCCATGGGCACTGGGTCACAAATGTGCTAGAGGGAAGGCACACTACATTGAGGTCTTCTCCGACAGTGAAGGAGAAGAGGAGGCAAATGTGGAGTTGGGAAGGGATGCCAACACCGGAGCACCAGGAGAGGATCATCCACCACCACCTCCCCCAGCAGTAGGAGGGTCAGCGTTTGCACTTGCAGAAGGGGTCCTTGCATCCTTACGGGGAGTTCCCAAGTACCTAACGCTGAGGGTCTAACGGACAGTTCAGGGGAAGCGTGTCTCAGTGTTGGTGGACAACGGGGCCACGCACAACTTCATTGATGCCCAGCTAGTTTAGAGAAGGGGCATACAGACATAAAGCTTTGATGGGTTTTCCATGTTGGTTCCAGGGGCCAGGTGTTGGAAATACTGAGAGGGGGGTGAATCAATATTTCTTTTCAATTGATATTTAACTAGTTAGATTCTTCACGATTAAATAATAAAAACAGAGAAATGAATAATTTTATTATAGAAGGAAGGATAATGATCCTTTTACAAATGAATGAGTACAATGATGTTTAAGGGCTCCAACCTGTTGCCAAGCACCAACTTGGTCTTTTGTGAGGCTCCAACCCTATCTTCCACAAGGCTCCAACCTTGTCTTTATGAGGCTCCAACCCTCTCAGTATTTACAATAAAAATGAATTAGTAACTTACTTGAATTGCTTCACAAGTTTCTTCACTGTCCAATATTTCACTTGTCCAAAAACTCCAAAACTGTTAATGCTTCACTGCTCACAGATTTTTACTTTACTGTTCATAATTATGCCTTTAAATTCATCACTGCTCCAACATCCAAATATTTACATCATCATTGTTTCATTTTTCTATTCTTCATGAGCTTTTTATTGTTTACAAGTCTTCACAAGTATAAGCTATACTCCACAGGCATTAAGCAACATACCACAGGTCAAGGAAGGTAAGTCTGAGATTCTAGTTATAAGTTTGTTCTGAGTCTCCCAACAGTAACCGATCCTTTGGAACAAATGAACCCTGGTCCGAATCTGTTCAGTGTCAAGATTCGAGCCTCATTTTAGCTCAACAGAAGTCTTGTAGATGGCTGTGAGGTGCTAAGTGAGGTCTGATCCTTGAAACAAGTCTTATATATATAGCCCACAGGTCCGAGCTCCAACGTGGCTACAACAGGTAGAAATCGAAACTATGTATGCACTCCACAGGTCAAAGCTCCACCGAGACTGCAATAGATCTCAAATATTAATTTAACCACTGCTTACTAAGACCGAGTTCACTAACCAAGACTGTGATGATAGCAAGTCCAAGCTTGTCTCCAATCAAATCACTGTAATTTCTGCACCACGTCCAAGCTTAACTCCATTCAACCTACTGTAATTTCTGCATCAGGTCCAAGCTTAATCAAGCCACTGTAATTTAATTCTTCCAAAGGTATTGCAGACAGGTATTGCGGTTTAATCACAGTGTTTATATCTTCCTTAGGTCCGAAGAATAAGCCCAAATGATATCCTGAAGCTTCCTTATTATAGTTCACAAGATGTGAACTTGTCTTCACTACTCTTTGTTTTCTTGACCGAAATTATGATTGATAAATGAAGCGGATTACTGTATTTATAGTGGTTTTTGTTAATCGAACGTCAACAGCCATGTCACTAAGGCAAACGAACCTTAGGAGCAAGAACAAGTCGGCTCAAAAGGAAAATAATAATTGCGCAACTTCAAAAATTCATATATTTAAAACCACAGGGAGTTTTGGGGCATATGAGGGCTCATTGGAAAGAGGAAGGAGTCTTCTTCAAGATGGACAAGGGCTCACTTTGATAACCTTCCTTCAATGTCCCCAAAAACCATTTTTCTTGCTGACTGTCCTTGTATTCCTGTGCATAAAAAATTATGGACAGTGAGCCTTTATTTTCTTAAATATTTTGCCCTAGTATTTCTTGTGCATGGGAGGATAGTAGCTTGAACAGAGCTCCTATGGATATCTTCATCCAAGAATCATTAATGATATTTCCATAAATGCCGATTATTGACCAACAATCTCCCCCTTTGTTATTGATGGAAATATTCTAGCATTTTCTTCCCTTTTGACATCAATGGAAAATGGGGTGTCTACATATTCCTCTTATCAAACGACTCCCCCTGTCATGCTGCTCTCCTATCATGGTGCTTCTTTGCTTGATTTCTTTAATGTGATGCAAGAGAAATGACCCCCATCTTTTGGTGAAGATGTTCAAATGCTTCTCGTGGAAGGGGTTTTGTGAAGATATCAGCAATTTGTTCCTTTGTATTGATGTATTCCAACTCGATGTTTTGTGTAGTGTAAAAACTCTGGTAAACTTGAATAAGTATATATTATTATTTATAAAAGATGAGATATGAGATATCCTTACAATGGGGAATCACTGAGGCTTTAAATATAGCCTCATGGTGTCCCTTGGTGAAGAGGCATGATCTTTGATCATGCCCTTTCACTTAATAAAACCTAATATAACTATATCTAACTAACAATTAGTAAAATATACATAACATTGCTCCTCTCTTAAGATGCTTTGTCCTCAAAGCATACGTAATGATGGAGTGTTCTTTGGCGAAAACGCTTGAGACTCCCAAGATGCTTCTTCAATGGGCAAGTCCTTCCACTTGATTAAATATTCCGTAATAACATGAGAGCGCAACTTCTTATCACGGGTAGATAGGATACCTTCGGGCTCTAGAACGAGCTTGCCTTCATCATCCAAAATGGGAAATGTTGTTTGGGGAAACTGATGGTTACCCAGTGCCTTTTTTAAGCAGGACACATGGAAAACATTGTAAACACGGTCGGTATTGGGAAGGCTCAAGCCATAAGCGACTTGGTCGATCTTTTTAATAATTTGATACGGACCATAAAACTTTGGAGCTAATTTATTTTTTTCCTTTGTTTAAGGGACAAGCACTTGTATGGTTGAAGCTTGACAAACACCCGAGTCTCCAACTTCAAATGACCTCTCGGTGCGATTATGGTCGACTTGTTGCTTCATACGATTCTGTGCAACACTCAAATTTTCTTTTAGAATTTGGACGACCTTTTGGTGTTCTTCTAGTTGATTTTTTTACTACGGCAAATTAGTTTGAATCGAAGAAAAAATCTTTCCACTTCGGAGGCTCATATCCATATAGAGCACGGAACGAAGTCATTTTTGTCGATGTATGGTAAGTAGAATTATACCACCATTCGGCAAGATGCAACCATTGGACCCACTTATTTTGTTTCTCCATAGCATAACACCGTAGGTAAGCTTTCAAACATTTATTAACAACCTCTATTTGCCCATCCGTTTGAGGGTGATAAGCAGAGCTCATGTTGAGGTAGGTTCCAACATGGTTGAACAATTCCTTCCAAAAAGTTTCCTTTAAATTTGGCATCCTCATCATACGACAATAACTTTTCGGAAAGCCATGTAGTTTATAAATATGTTTGCGAATATCTCTGCAATTTAGCTTTATCTGATAGTCGTTTTTTTAATAGCGATAAAGTGAGTCTATCTACTACAACGAAGATCTTATCCTTTCCCTCAGATACAGGGTAATCCTTCAATAAAATCCATCGATATTTCTTCCCATTTCCGAGCTGGAATATTTAAGGGATGAAGTAAGCCGAGTGTCATAATGTTTTCAATTTTATTTCTTTGACACTTGTCACATTCTGCAACATATTTTTTGAATATCGTGACTCATACCCTTCCGGAAAAATGAGCAGCGTGCATTGTAGTAGGTTTTGAAATATCCTACATGCCCGAGATGACATGGAATCATGTGATTCCTTGAGTATTTTTGATATAAACTTGGATTTGGAGTTTAGATAAATTCTCCTTTGTACCATAAGATATCGTTCTTCCATTCAAATTTTGAATTCCACGGGAGATTATTGATTATAGCCAACATTTCGGATCTTTGGCGTACTCACTTCTAATCTCATTAAGCCATTTAGGCACAACAATCGAAAGCGCAAGTAATGTCTGATTCCTCATCTTTTCTAGACAGGTAATCCGCTACTACATTGTCTTTCCCTTTCTTGTGTAATATCTCCATGTCAAAAGCGGCAATCTTCTCGATCCATTTTTGTTGTTCTTGAAGGAGTGTTTTTTTACTTTGAAGAAGATATTGAAAGCTGTTATGATATGTTCGGATGGAAAATTTACTCCCTAACAAATATTGTCTCCATTTGGCCAATGCATGCATAATTGCGAGCATTTCCTTGCTGTATGTGGACTTGAGACGCTCATGTTTATTTAGTTTTCCGCTTTCAAAAAGCAATAGGGTGCCCCTCTTGCATTAATACTGCACCAATACCGAATCCGGAGGCATCACATTCAATGATAAATGGTTTAGAAAAGTCGGAGTTGCCAATACCGGTGCATTAGCCATTACTTCCTTCAATTCTTCAAAACATTTCCGCGCTCTCATTCCATTGAAACGAATTCTTCTTTAAAAGGTTTGTAAGAGGTGCGAGTTCTATGTGCATAATCTTTAATAAATCTTCGATAATATCCCGTTAATCCTAAAAATCCTCTCGAGCTTGGATATGTTCCCTTTGGTTTAGTCCATTCTCTTATAGCCTTAATCTTAGAAGGATCCACTTTTACTCCTTCATGGGATATTAGGTGTCCCAGATATTCAACTTCTTCTTTTCCAAGGGTGCATTTGGATTTTTTGCATAAAATTGATGGTCTTCTGATGCAACGTGAAAATTTTATCCAAGTGTTGCAAATGCTCCCTCCAGGGTTTTACTATAAATCAAAATATCATCAAAAAATACCAAGTACAAATTTCCTAAGATATGGACGAAATAACTCGTTCATAGTGGCTGGAACGTAGTCGGCGCATTTGTTAACCCAAAGGGCATTACTTTAAATTCATAATGACCTTCATGTGTTTGAAATGCAGTTTTTGGTATATCTTCCAATCTAATTCGGATCTGGTAATAACTGACCTTAAATCTAATTTAGAGAAATATTTTGCGCCATGGAGTTCATCCAGACATTTCATCGATAAAGGGAATTGGAAACTTATTTTTTAATTGTAATCTTATTTAATCCTCTATAGTCAATGCATAGCCGAAAACGATCCGTCTTTTTTTCTTACCAATATAACTAGGGGCGACATACGGACTCTTACTTTTTGAAATGACCCCTACATTTTAAAAGGTCTTGGATTATCTTCTCAATTTCAGTTTTATGGTGATGTGGGTAGCGATAAGGCTTGATGTTAACAGGTCTGATCCTGCCTTGAGCTTCTATTGTATGTTCGATTTCCCTATGAGGAGGCATCTTCATTGGTAGATCTTGAAATACCTTTTCATGTTTCGAACTAGTGCTTGTACCTCCCTGTGATTCTTCGTGGTTAACTTTTGTAGATAACATCTCTAAATGATGACATTCGACTATATAGGTTGGCAGCTCCCTTTCGGATCATCTTCATCATCTGGGATGATGATACGATTTGATTTTACAGGGCTTGGAATCCAAATAACTTGTGCTTCCGCCCTTCTCACTTAAAGCTTATAAACCGCTTCGATGGTTGGTGAATAAGTACCCAAGGTTTGTAACCATCGAATTCCTAAGACCACATCTACTCCTCACGAGTGGTACGACATAGAATGGAGATTCTAAACTAAAGTCTTTAATACGCAATTTGACTTTATGGCATTTTCCTACTGTTCAATCTGCTTACCATCGGCCACCATTACCTTCATATTAGGCATGGGAAAAGTAAAGAGGTTGAGTCTTTTGGCCATGGTTGAATCTAGAAAATTGTGCGTCGTTTGCTTGTGTCTATGAGAACCATTACGTTGTTTTTCTTAATATGTCCCCTTAATTTTAGTGTACGAGGTTGTGATATACTTCTGTCATAGGTGATAATGACACTCTGCGAGTCTTTGTCATCATCTACTTAGGGGAGAATTCTAGGGTATCTTCTATCCCTTCTATGTACGAATCATCATTGTTAGAATCGTTAGTTGCTTCACAATTATCTGATTTTTTTCTTTCCCATTAGCACATCTCGTGCTTAGGGTCCCATTTTTCGCCACAACGTTTGCATTTGCCTTCCCTCATTCTTTGTATTTCCAAGTTAGATTTGTCTCCTTCGCGAAGGCATGGTGGAGACATATTTCATGTTTTCTTCTTTTTGTAGATTGAGGAAACCGTCATCTCGAATATACTTTTTACTGGGTTTTGATAATCTTTCAAATTTCTTTTCAGCAGCTTTTTGCTTTTTGCCTTGCTACTTCTACGGACGTAATTTCATGTAGTTCGAGCTCTTCTTGTATATGGATTTTAAGTCCCTGAGATGTAAAGATCGGATTAGACGAGATTGAGCAATCCTGGGTACTCGTGTTGCCAAGGTCTCCCATTCTTGAGTGTACTCATCCACATCTCCTTTTTGGCGTAATTTGATAAACGTTGAAAAGGACTTTTCTTCTTTTATGCCTTGAAACCTTTTGAAAAATGCATCCTTAAATTTCCTCCAACTGATAGCGAGCGTCGTCTTTTTCCACCACATATACCAATTATATGCTTCTCCTTCCATTTTCATGGAAGCATGTTTAATTTTTTCGTCATCACGAGTTATGTCATAAATCTCAAAATATTCTTCCGCTTTATTAAGCCATGCAACGCTATTTTTTTCATTACCATCAAATTTGGGTAGCTCGATTTTGGCTTTTCGCTGATATGCTACAGTCTATTGGTGGAACAAGAAGGGGATATTGATTAGCAAATGCATTCCAGAACTGCTTATTTTGAAAATCTGCATTACTATCTTCTTGATGATGTAGGGAATCGGTCTTTTCTTGATGCTCTTCACGGAGTTTCTCGAATCACGGAATTGTTTTGTTGATTTTGTTCCATGTTAGGAAATATTGGGGATTGTGTCCGACTTAACTTATCTATCTTATCATTTTAGCTTATTGAAGAGTTATGTCATATTGTTCATTGCTTCACTATGATCTGTCATCTTGTTCATTGCTTAGCTATGCTTTTTCTGTAGCCTCGTGATGATTTAGCCACATTTTTCTTTCTATTCGATTTGTCGTATCATGAATCTTTTTGATGTCGTTGGAGTGCCTCTGTCTGTACCTTCAAGATCGACTAATCTTTTTCCGAATTCTTCGGAATTATTATTGATTTGTTTCTCAAGATCTCCCAATTTCTTACTGGAAATTGACCATCGACATCGATGAAGACATTGAACGTGTATGAGGTGGGGAATATTTTTTACGCGGTTTCTCTCCTTTTTTTTTAAACTAATTAAATAATAATTTTAATAATTTAATTAATTAAATTAAATTATTACTATTATTATTTTTTAAATAAAATTGCTATATAAATTATAATATATAATTATAATTTATATATTTTAGAATTATGATTGTAATAAAAAAATATCGTGTTATCCACCGTCCACTCTATAATTACAACCCTTCCAAATCGTCTTACCCTTCCAAATCGTTTTAATATGCAGATCACGTTATTGTAATTAAAAATCGTAGCGACAGTCACCACGAACAGTCACCCGTAAAAATCGTAACGGCACTCACCACGAACAGTCACCCGTCACCACGACAGTCAGACGTCGTTTACCCAGGGCCGCGGTGCAGAATAATTTGCAGAGTCGACAACGGAATGCGGTGCTGCAGTGTTGGGTCTGAACCGTGGGGAAGGAGTGGTGTTGCTGGTTGTCGGGGGTTGTAGCGAGGAATGATGGTCAGTCGACAAAAACCCTCACTATCAATGCCTGCAAACATGCACGTTTGAGAAGAGAGGATTGGGGGTTTTTGGTGGCTCTTGCGGGTGCTGAACGATGGGGGTGGTATCAATTATTGTGTGGACAGATCTGTGGTGGTTGCTACGGCTCAATGACTAGAGATGGTAGACCAACGACTATTTGCGTTGGATATTTTTTTATTTTTATTTTTTTATTGTTTTAATACCAATGGAGCATACGACAGGGGTGGGAACGGCAGAAGTGTTGGCGGGGGAAATTAAACGGAGTGATAAGGGATCAATGCACAGGGAGAAGGGGTGGACGAGGAACCGGGCAGGAGAGAAGAGCCCTTTTATTATCTCTGAATGCAAGTTAGTGATATTTCACAGACTCAGCCCTTTAGTTATGAGTAATTTCAGCTCCAAATAACAACACACTCCTGAGTGCAGAAAATTGGTTAAAAAAAAAAAAAAAAATTCTGAAATTTCCTTCGAATTCTTTAACCTGATGATCACACAAATCCAGAAGAGCGATGGCTCCGATACCAATAGAGTGTAAAAACTCTGGTAAACTTGAATAAGTATATATTATTATTTATAAAAGATGAGATATGAGATATCCTTACAATGGGGAATCACCGAGGCTTTAAATATAGCCTCATGGTGTCCCTTGGTGAAGAGGCATGATCTTTGATCATGCCCTTTCACTTAATAAAACCTAATATAACTATATCTAACTAACAATTAATAAAATATACATAACATTTTGTTCAGCAACTTGTTCACAAAAAATGGTGATTGGTTGCTTAGTTTCTATGTTGACATCCTTCAAAGCTTCCTTCATCCATAGTATTTGTGTACAACAATCAACAACAGCTATATATTCGGTTTCAGCTGTAGAAAGAGATATATATGATTGCTTTTTGCTGAGCCAAGATACAAAAAAATCTCCCATAAATAATGCGTTTCCACTGGTACTTTTTCGATCATCCACACTTCCAGCCCAATTAGCATCGGAGTAAGTTGTCACAGTAAGAGTTGAGCTCTTAGGATACCAAAGACCGAAATCAGCAGTTCTTTTCAAATATCTAAGTATTCTATTCACCAATGAAGCAAACATCGCGATCGAGATTAAATCGGTGAGGGGAAAAAATTGGAAAAAATCGTAAAAATCGGGAAAAAATCGGCACATACAAAAATATTCATTTTTTTTCAATTTTTTTAATATCTAAAGCATCTATAGCATAAAATAAATGCATTGACACATAAATATGAAAAAAAAACTAATATATAAGATGTGTAATATAATGTCTAGTGCTACATCACACATAAAACTGAATCCTGTCCTGACTACTAAGTCCTGAGTCTCAAGAGTCAACTCAGCCTCAAAATATCAACAAAAAATATAATAATGTATCTCATATCATGAATCATAATGTCATATACAAAGGAATGTCAATGCACCATATAACCTATGGTCCTATACTATTGATTTCCTCTGCCCCTCTTGCGAGAAAATACAACAGCTTTGCCTTTCTCTCTAGATGAAGAAGCTGGCGGGACTGGCAATGGGCTTTGTCGTGCTCTAGAAGTAAAAAATGAAGCACTAGAACGGGAACCTGAAGCACTAGGAGCTAAAGGAGGCAGACCACGTCCTCTACCGGTAGTAGTGGTAGGTGGTGTCACCTCCTCCTCTGAGTCCTCCTCCGAGTCCTCCCCCTCCACTACCTCCTGCTCTATCCAATCAGGGGCTGACTCCATGACAGGCCTCTCAGCCTCAACCCTCCATTCAACAGTGGTGTCAATCGCATCTAAAGAGATGGCCTCCATATCAGGGGTCCTCTCAAGTTGTCTCACCCACAATCTAAGATTGTAGTAGACGTAAACCATGTCATTGAGCCGCTGGGCCTCCAACCTGTACAAGGGTCATAAATTAATAAATTAAATATTTAAAAAAATATATATTTAATGAATTCAAAAAATCAGTTGGAATATTTTACGTTTTTTACCTGTTGCGCTTTTTGGTGTGTATGTTTTCAAATACACTCCAGTTGCGCTCGCATCCTGAAGCGCTACATGTTTGGCTGAGTATTCTAATGGCAAGTTTTTGGAGTTTTGGTAATCTGCCACCGTAGCTCCTCCTCCATGCATCTACAAGTTACAAGTTACAACAAATAAGATAAACTTATAAAGTTACAAACATAAGAAATTTTTTAAAATAATGAAAATATTACCTGGCATTTTAGTAGTCCTATCCTGGACAGCCATGTCGAAGCTCAGGTGCCACCTGCCATTCTGTATACCTCCATCTCTTTGGATATCTCTGCACGTTCTGATGGATTTGGCACCATATTCTGAACACAAGTGAAAAAGCCATCCATGATCTCAACATCAAATAGAAAACCACATGAATAAGCAAATGTGGGGTTCAGGAAGAGCCCTGCAGCATGAATGGGACGATGGGGTGTGTTGTTCCATCGATCATCAATCACTTCCCATAAAAGAAGTCTCTGAAACCGCTCATCACCCTTATCATCATAATAGCTGTGAACAGCTTCTTTGGCCCTATCCATGGCCTCATACAAGTAGCTCATTGTGGGCTTGTCTCCATCCACCAATCTAAGAACCTTTACCAAAGGTTCACTAATGCTGCACACCTCTTCCACTCTAGCCCAGAAACTTTCCTGATATGACACCAACCTGCAGATGGCATGTCCCTCTGATTTGCGGCTGATAGTCAAAGCACGCCACTCATCTGAAAGAAACATTCTCTTCAAATCCCACTTAGAATTCAAGAGGGATTGAAGAGAGATGAAAGTAGTGGCAAATCGTGTAATAGCAGGCCGCACCAACTCCTTCTTGTTGGTGAATGTCCTCATCAAATGAAGCACAGATGCATGATTATATATAAATTTTGTGATTCTCTTTGATGATTCTACAATCTCTTTGACAAAATCAATCTTTCTGATGTCCTCCAACATCAAATCAAGGCAATGTGCAGCACAAGGTATCCAAAATATGCTCGGATACCTCTCCATAAGCATCTTGCCAGCAAAAACATAGTTTGCAGCGTTGTCTGTTACGATTTGGACAACATTTTGGGGCCCAACCTCCAGAATGAACACATCTAATAAGTCACATAATAATCTTTCATCTTTGACATGTGCAGATGTATCAACAGATTTCATAAACATTGTCCCCTTGGGACAACTGACCAAGAAGTTAATAAGGGTCCTACCCTTTTGATCAGTCCAACCATCTGACATCACAGTGCATCCTTTGACTTCCCATGATGCCCTTAACTCTTCCAATCTCTTGGTGTAGTCAGCTTTCTCATTTTGCAAAATGCGTCCTTTAAGGTCATTATATGAAAGGGCTTTGTATCCTGGGCCAACAACAGCGATAGCATCAACCGTAGCCTGATAAAATGGATTGTTCCTGGCAACATTGAAAGGAATATCACTCCAAAGAAACAATTTGCCCAACAACTTATCAACTTCTTCCTTCTCCTTTTTTTAATAAGGGAGGAGATAGATGGCTGTGCCCCGAGAGTGGTTCTAGGAACAAAAAATGAGGAGGCAGCTACGGGGCTGCCTGTAGAAGAGGCTGATGCTGAAGAGCCGCTACCACTCTTACGGTCAACTCCAAACCCTGATATTTGACTCTTCAGAGCTGCTTTGCTGAGTTTAGTGGTTTCTATTTCTCCCAATGAGTTCATGGCTCTTCTGATTATTTCTGGATTGGTGTTTCTGCAAGGGCCTACTTCATGTCCAGGAATTTGTGCCAGGTGGTATTTCAACCTGTATACCCCCCTGTCATGTGTTGACCACATAATTTGCAAGTCAAGTTTGATCGGTCAAACCCCTGATCAAGTTCACCAAATTCCCATAAAGGATCTAATTTCCTTGGCATGTTAGAAACTTTGAACTTTGAATGTTGAAATTTGAACCTAGGGCACAAGAAAAATTGCAAGTTAAAAAATAAAATAAAATAAATTGCAATTTTACATACAACATTTTGATTTTTTTCACAAAAAAAAACCCTCAACGCAATGCAAAAATAATGGGAAAAAATACATGTTGAAACACAAGCAAAAATAATGGGAAGAAACTAATAGCACAAGAAGAAATATAAAAAACAAAATTTAACAAACAATTTTTTGCATTTTTGACCAAAAGAAACCCTCTCCTCTCAATAAAACAAAAACAAGAAAAAAACACAACCAAATGCAATCACAAATGATGAAAAATATGGGTAATAGAAACCCATGGAAGAACAAGAAAAAAACAAAAAAAAAAGGGTCAAATTTGATGCCCATACCTGGAAAAAACGTTTTGCCGAAGACACTTGGTCCAAATTCGATTTTTGTTCGCTTGGCTTGCAAGAAATTCTTCACTTTTGTCCAATCTTGGGCTTGTAGATCACGTATCTCCCTCCTTGGCTCTCCTCCTTCACTCCTTAGCTCTCATAACCAAACCTGTCCAAGTAAAAATGAAAAACAAAAACACCAAAATCGCATTATAATCGCGCTGTTTTAGGAGGCAATGATTTTTTCTGTTCAAATCGCGATTTTTTGGCGATTAACGATTTTTTCAAAAAATCGGGAAAAAATTGCCGATAAAATCGGCAACCGGAAAAAATCACGATAAAATCGCGATGTTTGCTTCTCTACTATTCACAGCTACTACATGGGATTGTTTAGGACTTGACTGAAATCTTGCTACCATTCCCACTGCTTGCATAATATCTGGCCTTGTAGCAGTTAAGTATAGAAGAGCTCCAATTATTGACCTGTAAAGAGTTGCATCTATGAGAGGGGAATAATCATCTTTACTTAGTTTACAATCTGTGGTCATCGGTGTGCTCATAGGTGCACAATTTTCCATCCCGTATTTTTTGAGCATGTCTTTAAGATATTTTGCTTGAGATATAAACATGCCTACAGTGGTTTGAGATATTTGTAGCCCAAGAAAGTAAGATAACTCCCCAATCATTGACATTTCGAACCTTTTGGACATATTTTGAGAAAATTCATGGCTCATCCCACCATCGTTGCTAGCAAATATTAGATCATCAACGTATACAAGAGTGATCATAAGTTTATCCTTGTCTATCTTCATGTAGAGATTGCTTCCTGCTACTCCCTTTTTGAAACCTTCTTGTTGCAAATAGTGATCCAACTTTGCATACCAAGCTCTAGGGGCTTGTTTCAACCCATACAAGGCCTTTTTCAATTTGCATACAAAGTCTTTCCCTTCAGCTAGATCAAATCCTTCTGGTTGCTCCATGTAGACTTCTTCCTTGAGGTCTCCATTCAGAAATGCTGATTTTACATCCATTTGATAAACCTTGAATAATTTTGAGCAAGTAAATGCCAAAAACATTTTTATAGCTTCCAATCGTGCTACTGGAGAAAACGTTTCTTCAAAGTCAATTCCTTCAATTTGTGAGTATCCTTTGCAAACAAGTCTACCTTTATTTCTGATAATTTGTCCATCCTCATTCATCTTGTTTTTGAATACCCATTTTGTTCTAATTATATTTTTATCTTCTTGACGAGGTACTAGCTCCCAAGTCTCATTCTTTTCGATTTGAGACATTTCTTCTTCCATGACCTTTATCCAATAAAGATCTTTACTTGCTTGAGAAAAAAATTCCAGGTTCTATTAAAGAGAAGAGAGCAACGTCATCTTTTCTTGGAGTGTTTGTCATCCTTCTTCGAGTTTGAATTCCTTCATCTATATTCTCAATAATTTGTTCTTTTGGATGATGTTTTTGAAGGAATTTGATCTAGTGTTGTCACTAGGTCTAGCCCTTGTCTTGTGAGGCCTTCTCACAAGGCCTGCTAGATTTTGAGGCAACATATCCGATGGAAATGGCTAGGCTATTGAGTTGGTCTCTGTTCCCAATGCCCAGAAAACAAGACATTTCATTTACTCATCTCTAAATCCAATGTCTTTAAAATTTGTAAGGGATTTTCCCCTTCATGGAGTTTCCATGTGAGAAAGTGTTCTTCAAATAAAGCACTCTCACAAAATTGGTCGTCTTCTTCTTGAAGAATGGGCTTTATCCCTAGCAATGGCTCAAAAAATGTCACTTCCACAATTGTATGTAATGATGAAATACCTAATCTACAGGGTATAATCTAAGTGGCAATATCTAGTAAGGGCGCCATTGTCATTTCAAAACCTATTCTTTGCACTTGCGGTTGGTTCTCCTCTTACCTAAGGGGGGTATCCCTACTAGGATTACTAAGACCAAGAAATGAAGCGTAATGCAACGTTGAGAGTAACCTTAGAAAAATGGGGTTTGGAGTTTTTATGGATTTTTAGAGTAAGTGATGGAAGAACATAGAGATCAACTCCAAATCCAACTAGGGAAAATGAGTCAAGGTGAATCAAATGGCAATGAAGTCAAGAAGAAAACCCTCCAAGATAAGATAAGTGTTAAAGTTGGAAACTAGGGTCAACCTCCACCTTGGATAGCTCATATGATGGAGATGATATATCTGTTGGATTCCTCTTTCCGAGAGGTGCAAGATTGATCGAAATATCATCTTGTTTGGATGAGCATAAGTGATATTTTGAATTTATTCTCCCACACGTGTAAATTGTCAAGGTCGGCCAGAAATCTAATGTAGGCTCATAAGCTCCAATGGATGTGTCTCCACCCTCAACGAAGGATATAAATAAGAGAGACCTATTCCTCATTTTGGACATCATCATCTCATCACATATCTCTCTCTCTCCTCACATCATTGGTTCGTACAACACTTGGACCTTCTCTCTCTTCCTCGCATGTGTAGATGAAGGATAGATTTTAGGGCAGAATTTAGAACTGTTTTAGGGTTGTTTTGCAAAGCGTTGACCAATGTTTACTAAGGGTCAAACATGCTCCCTTTGCTGCATTTTTTAGGCAAAAGTTTTGATCTCCCTAGGCCGCATTCCTTGGCACATAAATCGAGCATTTATGAGCACATTGACCAATGTTGACCGCAACACTGAGCGCAATGTTGACCTTTTTGTTGACTGAGTTTGACTGAGTTTTTCAGATCTGTTTTGTGTTGATTTGGACTGTTGTTGAAGGCCGCGTTGGCTAGGTTTGACCGAGCTGATTTGGAGGAGTCTTCTTGCTGCTGTGAAAATTTCTGAATATGCTCAAATAGAAACCCTACTGTTAAATTTCTGATTTATTTCTCCTACTTACATTAAGTTATTAATCTGAAATCTTTAGGATTATCATCAAAGTAAATACATTAACAGTCTACACATGCAGATCTAAACTGAATAGCATGCACAATGACAAAGTGACACACAAGGATTTTCTAGACAACTATCCCCGGAAAAACCCAATGCAGGAAAACTGGTCTTTTCGCTGCTGGAGGGTTTTTGTTATTAAGTAGAATCTAAGTACAACAGATTTGGGCACCAAACTGGCTAACCTAACAGAGAAATAAAAACTGCAGTTGTACCTCTATTCTGGAGATAGAAAACTGACTGATTCACACCCCCAAATGGGATTTATAGACTCAGCCTTTTTCGGTCTGTAGAAACCCCAGTGCTGCTTTGAAACCCTCTGCGCCAGCCCTGTCGGCCTACGTCAGCCACTGCACTGCTCAGGAAGGGCTTGTGTCACCCTAGGCTGGGTTATGTTGCCCCTGTGCTGCCTTGGTTGACCAACGTCAGTCCTCCCGGGACTGTGCCAGCCCTCCTGGCACTGTGTCAGCCCTCTTGGCCTCCTGCTGCCTCTGTGCTGCCCCTGTTGGGCTATGGCTGCTCTGCTTAGCTGCTTCTTCCTCTACATTGCTCTGATCAGCTCCTTCTCTACCCTCGTTGTACTCTTGGCCTGGGATCAAACCATCCCCCTTGCCAATACTGCCCCTCGCTGTTGCTGAAACACTTCTGAAATTATTAGCAAACCACTCCTAGAATTCCAGCTTAGTTTCAATGCTTTGCGACTGTGTGTGTTCTCCAACTGACCCCAAACCCTCTTCTTATACTTTTCTCGTTGAAACATCAACGAGCATGATC
Organism: Pinus albicaulis; assembly: GCA_034641835.2. Classification (NCBI taxonomy): domain Eukaryota; kingdom Viridiplantae; phylum Streptophyta; class Pinopsida; order Pinales; family Pinaceae; genus Pinus; species Pinus albicaulis. The sequence continues at coordinate 1,075,817,823 of CM076575.1, read as the reverse complement.
TAAACTTGAATCGACGGCTAAGATTAGAAGATGATTGATCCGCGTGACTTAAGTCATTTTCATCACATGTTTAATTTAATTAACTTTAATCTTTTAATTTTCCTAAGTTAGACTTAGGGTCCTTAATTAAAAAGATTAATTAATTAAATATCTCTTAAATAGGATGGAATTTTTTAAAACGCTTTCTGGGTCTTTGGAGATCTCATGTACTCTAGTCCCTCCACAAAGTTTGGGAGCTAGAACATATCTGATGCTGCCCCAACACCCCAAAATCTCAACACTCCCTCTTAGCGAGGAATTTTCTCTAGCAACAATACTTCTTCCCGAAGTTCTACACTAATCTCTAGTGTGGGTCTCTGTGCTGATGCTTGGCCTGCTGCCATTCATCACTGCGCTATTGTTGCCCATGACGTTGCCACCACCACTGCTACATCCGTACTGCAGCTCCCTCTCAAATTGTTGCATTGTGCTGCTCATAGCGTTGCCACTGCTAACTGCTGCATTGAAACTCAGTTGCTGAGAGTAAGCAATTGAAGGACCTCTGTCACACCCTGTCTAATCTTTGACAGACAAGTCAGCTTGGGTGGCATCTTTCATCGGGCCGAAGTTCCATTGGTCGTTACTCTATGCCGTCCTCCTGAGGCCGCCGCACCGCCGGGCAGCCTCTCCTTCGCATCGTGCTAAACCTCCTCTCCGAAGTTGCCTCTGCAGATCGATGTGTGAAAATTCTACTGTAGTGTATTGGTTTAGATTCTCCTACTTGATTTAATTATTACAAGTTATTTTCAGAATTTAGATTAAGAAAATACTGAAAATAAACACAAATACAACCTACACATGCAGATCATTTACTGAATAATTCACTCATCCAACAAAGTGACACATGGATTTTTAGACATAAGTCCCCGGAAATCTAAAAAGCGTGTTGACCGCACTTTGTCAACTACCCCATAGCAGTACACCCCCATTTTTTTAAATGGGATTCTTCATGTTCGACGTGGTTGCGCCATTCAGATTCCATCATCAGTCATCAGTCGACATTTTTATAAATGATGTAAACCCATTTTGCATGTTATGATGTAAATGATCTAAGTAAGACCATCAATGTATGTAACAACCTAGGTAAGCCTAGTATGTTGTTGATGATATCTATCCTAGGAGGTTTTTTGTCTCACTGATTCAAGTAAGTGATCGGCAGAGTTTTTCCCTCTAGCCTCACCCCAAAGCTAGGGTGGATTTTGTCATCAGCATGCTATGAGGTCTTAGTGTTCTATCTCTAGGCCTTTAAAAGTAGTTTCAACTGACTTGTCTACTTGGGGATCATGTTTTGAGTCGCAGAATTGGGTATTTATTTGAGGGTCTATACGAATGGGTATTCCCCCTTCATGTATGTAAATGTATTATCTCATGTAAAAGAGGGTTGGAAAAATAATTATAATCCCCTCTCAGTCAATTAATTAAATTTTCTGGTCAATTAATCAATAAAATCCTAAACCAGAAATTTAATTAATTTAAGGCCCTAAATTAGGATTAAATCTTTAAAGGCAAAATTTGTGGGTCCTTGGAAAATTATTTTGACTGCCCCAGGCCAAGGGAATATTGAGAATTTTAAGAAATATTGGACCCTTGGGCCTTGGTGGTTAAGTCAAGGTCAAAATTTTGGGGAAATTAACTCAAAAATAATATTTTTGAGTTAATTAAAATTGAATTAAATGATAAATTCGTTTTTTCCCCAAAATTTTAATTTCAACGCTCCGGATTAAAAGATAATTAATTCTTTTGAACGGTTGAGATTATTTTGACGAGGATCATCCAAACTAGCTGTTAGAGATCTTGTCCTATAAATTCAGAGGCCTTTGTCTTTCTTGGTCATCCAATCTCAGGATCGTGCACTTGTTCTTAGAAGCTCTTGTAAATTTTTGAGGAATAAAGCATAAAGACTTTGGGGTTACAAATCTGGATGTTCCTTCTCAGATCTATGTGGTGAATTGTCTCTAAACTCTACTACTTTGTTTCTTGTATTTTATGGTTGATGGCCTTCATGGATTAATCTGCATACAGGTATTTTGTGCAGTTTTCTGGGTTTATAAAATAACATTCTGATTTTTCTGCAAAGGTCTCATGTTGTTTTCTTAAATATCTATCGATCTAAGATTCAGATCTAAGTGTGCAGGGAAATTTTTTTTTAAAATTGGGCGTCTGAGGAAGTCTTCGGTTGGACCAGCCGACTCTCAATAAACATAAATCTGATAAGCTCTTTATTTGTTAAATTCCAGGTCTATCTTACGATATTTGTGATTTTGCAGGGTTTCAAAGGCTTGTGCCTCTCACTAAAACTTTAAATCTCTGAAAATTCTGCTAAAACGGATTCAGATCTAACCATGAGGGTTTTAAATTTGTAAACTAGTTGTAAATTTGTAAATTTTTAGGACTGTGAGGGTCTAATTGTTTCATGTTGTGTATATCTTCAGATCTGGCTGTCTTTTGCAGGTTAAAGGTTTAAATCAGAATTTTTTTTTTAAGAACTGAGGCAAATCTGGCCTCCAAAGGCCAAATCTGGCCTCAAATTGCTACTGTGGGCGAAATCTGAACATTATTTTGGTTTAAAGTAGCATAAAAACTGAGCTTAAACGTTGAAAATTTTAAAATTTGATTGAAGAAATTGGATGTACTGGGTTTATTCTCTGTTGCCATCCTCCCTCTTTCTGCTTTCACTGATTTCCATCGACTCTAAATCCTCTCTCCCTGCATCCTCTGTGCCGTCGAACCCATTGTCAAGTCCTTCACTCCTTAAGCTTGTTGTCCATCGATTTCGTTTTCTTCTTGCCGTCTTGCCTTAGTCTCTTCCGCCGTCGTTCCATTCTGCACGCTGTCAAAGTTTCCTTCACGCCTTCGTGCCCTAGTCCCTCCCTCACGCCGTCCAGCTCCAGTTATTCTCACGCTGTCTGTTTGCTCCACCGACCTGCACACACAAAATGACACAAACGAAAATTTTAGAACTTTATGTATATATGATGCACATTTTAATCGGATGCGTTTTTTGAATAGCGTTATATTTTTTTTTTAAGTGTATAGTTTTGTGATTTTCATAGCATAGGTGTTAGACTTTATTTCATTTCAATTTTGTTAGATTTTAGTTTAGTGTTTATGATTTTGAATTCGATTTTTAGTTTTATTTTTGATTTTGATTTGATTCAGTTTAAATTTTAGTCTTAGTTTTAATTTAGTTTAGATTTTAATCCATTAATATTAGTTTAGTTTAAATTTTAGATTAGGATTTCATTTTTTAGAGCTTAGTTTGGTTAGCATTAGATTGTAAATTAAATTTCGATTTTGTGTTTGGTGTTAGTTTTAATTTTTTAGATTTCTTTTTAGTTTTAGATTTAGCTTTTAGTTTTAATTTAGATTTAAACTTTTTAATTCTAGATTCAAAAAATAATAAAAAAATATAAAAATTTAAAATTCTAAAAAAAATTTAGAAAATACAAAAATATAAACAATTTCAAATTTTTTATAGTCAAGTGTGCTAAATTTTTCTATCTAAATTTTTGACTATAGAAACATTTTCTGGATCAAAATTAATTGAAGCATCATAAATCTGGAAATATTGCAAATCTCGGGCATTTTCCTCTTGTGATAATATTGCTGTGGGTTTAAGATATTTTAATGCATGGTTGTGGTGTTTTTCAATTATATATCATTATCAATCGTGTTTTAAATAAGCAGCAGTTAATCGTCACTTACATCGTTTATAATTGCATAACGGGATTTTGTTTGACTCCATAAGGCACTGGTCTTAAACGTGAAATTTAATTTAGAACTGTGGAATCTCATTCATTTCTATCAAGTATTTGATGTTTTAGCTGTGTCTCCTGAATTTATCATCTTCATTTATAATAGGGTCTACCTCCCTTAGCTTGCAAGGAGACAGCTTAAATAGAGAGATTAGGGATAAAAGTGACAGCCCCCAATCTTAGCTGTTGTCGCGGTGCCTTTACAATCTGTGCGACAACATTTTTTGGTGCCGTTGCCGGGGATAGAGTTTTTTCCGTCCTTGGTCTTAACGACATTTTATAATCTTCAAATCTTCTTTCGCCATTCATTAGCCCGTCGCAAGGGATCACATTTTTTGGCGTCTTTCATCTCTTCATATTTTCATCGTCTTATCTTTCATCATATCACTAATCATTTCATCATCGTATTTTTAGCACCTGGACATTTCGGTTGGCTTCTTGTTTGGGTGGCGACTTCACTTATTCATTTTTTTATTCCCAGACAAGAATCCCCCCTAATATCCATCTGCTATCTCTCGATTATTTCTCCTGTTTTAGAATTAGTTTCATGTTCAAGTGGCAACTCCAATTCTTTCATTTCTTACAAGAGTTTCTGCTAAGAAGTTCGCTTCTTGAGGACCTTTTAACTATTCTTGAACACGGATCTGTTTCTAAAATCTTAAAAACGATATCATGGATGTTTTTGCCCCGTGTAATTTTGCTAATATTCAGGGTTATCCCCATGATCTCCCTCAAATGGATAAATTACCTATCTTTCAAGGAAATTATGCAGTTAGTGTTAAATCTCATTTGTTTGCTTTCACTAACTGGTGGAATAGATTTGTAGTTGCAAAAAATAATTTCGATGATGTAAAGATAAAAACTTTCGTTCTTACTTTTGGCGAGGATGTTGCTGAATGGTTTATGGAAAAGCCTGATAATTCATTCAATACTTTTGAATCCATTGTAACTGTTTTTAAAGAAAAGTATGGTGATAAAAGGGAAGATAGGCATTTGGTAAGGGAGATCAGTACCATTAAAAAGAAAGAAAATGAAACGACTGAAGAATTTAACATGAGATTTAATGGTATCCTTAGAGAAATATCTCAAACTCATAAACCTCCTGATGGATCTCTTCTGAATTTTTACATTGATGCTTTTGATTCTGATACTTCATATGAGTTAAGACGGGCTAAAACTGCAGATTATAAGGCTTGTCAATCTTTAGCTGAGGAGATTGAAAAGGATAAGAAAGCATCTAGAATGTCCAAAACTCCAGATTTTGATAGATCTTTGACAGATACTAAGTTAAAAGAACCTCTAGAAGATGATGATGACCTTGTGAAAAGGTTAATGCAAAAGCTTGAAAGCATGGAGCTTAATCATGCTAAAAAAATAAGTGTCTTACAGGCTAGGCTGGTTCAAATGGAAAGAGCTCAAACGCAGAGTTCCCAACCTAGAAATAATAATGCTTTGCAGAAAAGAGACCTATCTTATGAGCAGAGACCGACAAATCAACTTGAGTTTGTAAATCTTGTGGATGAAGCTCTGCCTTATTGTAGAGCCTGTAATGATCTTCATGAAGAGGCTACTTGTCCCATTGTCAAAAGGATCATAGCTAGTAGAATGACAAGGTCAAGTCATCAAATTAATGTTGTTGGTAAGGACTATCACATGCATATAAAAGATCATGAAGGTCAGGTTAAGGAGCCAGCTCAGATGATTAAGGATGTGCAACCCAATCATACGCAAATAATTCAAAACATGGAATCTAACCAAATCAGTCTTCAAAATAAGATAACTTCCATGGAAGAAAGTCATGTTAAGGAAATAAATGTCATGGAAAACAGGTTAAAGATAATGATTAATCAGATGTACATTATACAGAATCATATGATTGCAATGGAAGCAAGACATACCCAGGAAATGACTGCCATGAAGGAAAATCACTTGTTGGAAATAAAAAATATGGAGGCAAATCAGACGAAATTAATAGTAAGGCATGCCAGGGAGATGAGTTCCATACAAAAGAAATTGGAAAAAATGGAAGAATTACAAAAATTTCAACCGAAATTTGATTATGAAGATTCATCAACAGATCATAAGACTTCTTGTCTACTAAAGCCATTCCCATCTCATCACACGGAGGATTTCACTATGGTTTCAAAGGATGTTGAGAAAGACCAAGCTTGTGTGTCACCATTGACAGAGTATATCCAGAATAATATTGGTCACACTCCAGGTTCTTTGGATATTTTGTACAAACATCTTCAAGATGAGGACAAGGAGTTTACAATGGTCTCATTGCTGACATCACAACCCACTCAGAAGAAGAGAAAGAAGCAAAAAAGAAGTAAGTGGTTTGATTCGTCTGATGGCCGAGAGCAGCTTGACATTTGCATAAGACAAAGTCCTACAATTAGCAAGATCGGCCATGGCACATCTGAAAAGCAGCCTACAGACTTGCCTGAAAGCAGGCAAATGCTCAGCATACACTATATTGAGCACATCTGATGCCACAGGGCATCCTCTGTATTGTATCTCTAACCTTACACCTTGTTATTTCAGCATTTCATTTTGTAGTTAGAATATATTTACTTTTCATGTTAAGTAGAATAATAAATAGAAGAAGAGCTTCTATTTTTCATGTACTTAATGTTATATGATGATATTTGGATGGACACTACTTATATAATTTTGTGTGTTGCTTGGATGCAGATTCTGGATTCTCACATTCCTTCAATGAAAAAACATGTCCCCAAGTAGAGCCAGATGTTGACCACACTTTGTCAACGATCCCATAGCAGTACACCCCTGTTTTTTCAAATGGGATTCGTCATGTTCAACATGGTTGCGCCATTCAGATTCCATCATCAGTCAACACTCGACAGTTTTACAAATGATGTAAACCCATTCTTCCTGTTATGATGTAAATGATCTAAGTAAGACCGTCAATGTATGTAACAACCTAGGTAAGCCTAGTATGTTGTTGATGATCTCTATCCTAGGAGGTTTTTTGTCTCACTGATTCACGTAAGTGATCGGCAGAGTTTTTCCCTCCAGCCTCACCCCAAAGCTAGGGTGGATTTTGTCATCAGCATGCTAAGTGAGTCCTAGTGTTTTCTATCGAGTCCTTGTAAAAGTAGTTTCAACTACTTGGTCTACTAGATCATGTTTTGAGTCGCAGAATTGGGTATTTATTTGAGGGTCTATACGAATGGGTTTTCCTCCTTCATGTATGTAAATGTATTATCTCATGTAAAAGAGGGTTGGAAAAATAATTATAATCCCCTCTTAGTCAATTAATTAAATTTTCTGGTCAATTAATTAATAAAATCCTAAACCAGAAATTTAATTAATTTAGGGTCCTAAATTAGGATTAAATCTTTAAAGGCAAAATTTGTGGGTCCTTGGAAAATGATTTTGAAAGCCCCAGGCCAAGGGAATATTGAGAATTTTAAGAAATTTTGGACCCTTGGGTCTTGGTGGTTAAGTCAAAGTCAAAATTTTGGGGTAATTAACTCAAAAATAATATTTTTGAGTTAATTAAAATTGAATTAAATGATAAATTCGTTTTTTCCCCAAAATTTTAATTTCAACGCTCCGGATTAAAAGATAATTAATTCTTTTGAACGGTTGAGATTATTTTGACGAGAATCATCCAAACTAGCCGTTCGAGATCTTGTCCTATAAATTCAGAGGTCTTTGTCTTTCTTGGTCATCCGATCTCAGGATCGTGCACTTGTTCTTAGAAGCTCTTGTAAACTTTTGAGGAATAAAGCATAAAGACTTTGGGGTTACAAATCTGAATGTTCCTTCTCAGATCTATGTGGTGAATTGTTTCTAAACTCTGCTACTTTGTTTCTTGTATTTTATGATTGATGGCCTTCATGGATTAATCTGCATACAGGTATCTTGTGCAGTTTTCTGGGTTTATAAAATAACATTCTGATTTTTCTGCAAAGGTCTCATGTTGTTTTCTTAAATCTCTATCAATCTAAGATTCAGATCTAAGTGTGCAAGGAAATTTTTTTTAAGATTGGGTGTCTGGGGAAGTCTTCGGTTGGACCAGCCGACTCTCAATAAACATAAATCTGATAAGCTCTTTATTTGTTAAATTCCAGGTCTATCTTACGATATTTGTGATTTTTCAGGGTTTCAAAGGCTTGTGCCTCTCACTAAAACTTTAAATCTCTGAAAATTGTGCTAAAACGGATTCAGATCTAACCATGAAGGTTTTAAATTTGTAAACTAGTTGTAAATTTGTAAATTTTTAGGACTGTGAGGGTCTAATTGTTTCATGTTGTGTATATCTTCAGATCTGGCTGTCTTTTGCAGGTTAAAGGTTTAAATCAGAATTTTTTTTTTAAGATTTGAGGCAGATCTGGCCTCAAATTGCTACTGTGGGCGAAATCTGAACATTATTTTGGTTTAAAGGAGCATAAAAACTGAGCTTAAACGTTGAAAATTTTAAAATTTGATTGAAGAAATTGGATGTACTGGGTTTATTCTCTGCTGCCGTCCTCCCTCTTTCTACTTTCACTTATTTCCATCGACTCTAAATCCTCTCTCCCTGCATCCTCTGTGCCGTCGAACCCATCGTCAAGTCCTTCACTCCTTAAGCTTGCTGTCCATCGATTTCGTTTTCTTCTTGCCGTCTTGCCTTAGTCTCTTCCGCCGTCGTTCCATTCTACATGCTGTCAAAGTTTCCTTCACGCCTTCGTGCCCTAGTCCCTCCATCACGCCATCCAGCTCTAGTTATTCTCACGCTGTCCGTTTGCTCCACCGACCTGCACACACAAAACGACACAAACGTAAATTTTAGAACTTTATGTATATACGATGCACATTTTAATCGGATGCGTTTTTTGAATAGCGTTATATTTTTTTTTTAAGTGTATAGTTTTGTGATTTTCATAGCGTAGGTGTTAGACTTTATTTCATTTCAATTTTGTTAGATTTTAGTTTAGCGTTTATGATTTTGAATTCGATTTTTAGTTTTATTTTCGATTTTGATTTGATTCAGTTTAAATTTTAGTCTTAGTTTTAATTTAGTTTAGATTTTAATCCATTAATATTAGTTTAGTTTAAATTTTAGATTAGGATTTCATTTTTTAGAGCTTAGTTTGGTTAGTATTAGATTGTAAATTAAATTTCGATTTTGTGTTTGGTGTTAGTTTTAATTTTTTAGATTTCTTTTTAGTTTTAGATTTAGCTTTTAGTTTTAATTTAGATTTAAACTTTTTAATTCTAGATTCAAAAAATAATAAAAAAATATAAAAATTTAAAATTCTAAAAAAAATTTAGAAAATACAAAAATATAAACAATTTCAAATTTTTTATAGTCAAGTGTGCTAAATTTTTCTATCTAAATTTTTGACTATAGAAACATTTTCTGGATCAAAATTAATTGAAGCATCATAAATCTGGAAATATTGCAAATCTCGGGCATTTTCCTCTTGTGATAATATTGCTGTGGGTTTAAGATATTTTAATGCATGGTTGTGGTGTTTTTCAATTATATATCATTATCAATCGTGTTTTAAATAAGCAGCAGTTAATCGTCACTTACATCGTTTATAATTGCATAACGGGATTTTGTTTGACTCCATAAGGCACTGGTCTTAAACGTGAAATCTAATTTAGAACTGTGGAATCTCGTTCATTTCTATCAAGTATTTGATGTTTTAGCTGTGTCTCCTGAATTTATCATCCTCATTTATAATAGGGTCTACCTCCCTTAGCTTGCAAGGAGACAGCTTAAATAGAGAGATTGGGGATAAAAGTGACAGCGCCCAATCTGAGCCGTTGTCGCGGTGCCTTTACAATCTGTGCGACAACATTTTTTGGCGCCGTTGCCGGGGATAGAGTTTTTTCTATCCTTGGTCTTAACGACATTTTATAATCTTCAAATCTTCTTTCGCCATTCATTAGCCCGTCGCAAGGGATCACATTTTTTGGCGTCTTTCATCTCTTCATATTTTCATCGTCTTATCTTTCATCATATCACTAATCATTTCATCATCGTATTTTTAGCACCTGGACATTTCAGTTGGCTTATTGTTTGGGTGGCGACTCCACTTATTCATCTTTTTATTCCCAGACAAGAATCCCCCCCTAATATCCATCTGCTATCTCTCGATTATTTCTCCTGTTTTAGAATTAGTTTCATGTTCAAGTGGCGACTCCAATTCTTTCATTTCTTACAAGAGTTTCTGCTAAGAAGTTCGCTTCTTGAGGACCTTTTAACTATTCTTGAACACAGATCTGTTTCTAAAATCTTAAAAACGATATCATGGATGTTTTTGCCCCGTGTAATTTTGCTAATATTCAGGGTTATCCCCATGATCTCCCTCAAATGGATAAATTACCTATCTTTCAAGGAAATGATGCAGTTAGTGTAAAATCTCATTTGTTTGCTTTCACTAACTGGTGGAATAGATTTGCAGTTGCAAAAAATAATTTTGATGATGTAAAGATAAAAACTTTTGTTCTTACTTTTGGCGAGGATGTTGCTGAATGGTTTATGGAAAAGCCTAATAATTCATTCAATACTTTTGAATCCATTGTAACTGCTTTTAAAGAAAAGTATGGTGATAAAAGGGAAGATAGGCATTTGGTAAGGGAGATCAATACCATAAAAAAGAAAGAAAATGAAACGACTGAAGAATTTAACATGAGATTTAATGGTATCCTTAGAGAAATATCTCAAACTCATAAACCTTTTGATGGATCTCTTCTGAATTTTTACATTGATGCTTTTGATTCTGATACTTCATATGAGTTAAGACGGGCTAAAACTACAGATTATAAGGCTTGTCAATCTTTAACTGAGGAGATTGAAAAGGATAAGAAAGCATCTGGAATGTCCAAAACTCCAGATTTTGATAGATCTTTGACAGATACTAAGTTAAAAGAACCTCTAGAAGATGATGATGACCCTGTGAAAAGGTTAATGCAAAAGCTTGAAAGCATGGAGCTTAATCATGCTAAAAAAATAAGTGTCTTACAGGTTAGGTTGGTTCAAATGGAAAGAGCTCAAACGCAGAATTCCCAACCTAGAAATAATAATGCTTTGCAGAAAAGAGACCTATCTTATGAGCAGAGACCGACAAATCAACTTGAGTTTGCAAATCTTGTGGATGAAGCTCCGCCTTATTGTAGAGCCTGTAATGATCTTCATGAAGAGGCTACTTGTCCCATTGTCAAAAGGATCATAGCTAATAGAATGGCAAGGTCAAGTCATCAAATTAATGTTGTTGGTAAGGACTATCACATGCATATAAAAGATCATGAAGGTCAGGTTAAGGAGCCAGCTCAGATGATTAAGGATGTGCAACCCAATCGTACGCAAATAATTCAAAACATGGAATCTAACCAAATCAGTCTTCAAAATAGGATAACTTCCATGGATTAAGTAGTTTTGAGTACAACAAATCTGGGTTCCAACATTGGAAAACTTGACAGAGAATAAAACATATCATATCTACAGCTAACCTGAAGATCTAGTGCCAAATATCTGACTGATCCACACCCTCAAACGGGATTTACAAGACTCAGCCCGGATCTGACCCTAGAAACCCTCAGCGCAGCTTCTGATGCCCCAGCGTTGCCCTAGAATGCCTGTGTCAGCCTCTGCGTGGCCCTAGAAGGGCCTGCGTCACCCTAAGAGGGTCTACGTTGCCCCTGCGCTTCCTTTGCTAAGCCAGCGTCAACCCTCCGTGGCCCTAGTTGCCTTTGCGCTACATTTGCGTTGTCCCTGTTGGACTGTGTGGCTCTGAAGCCCCTCAGCGTTGTCCTTGAGCTGCTCCTCTTGCCTCTTGCTCTCTTGGCTCTTGGAATCAGATCATTCCCTCAACCAGTACTACCCCTCAATGCAGGACATCTCTCAGGAAATTCTTAGCAAACCCGCCCTAGAATTCCAAATCTATTCCTTAGTTCTACAGAAATTATGTGTCTTCAACTGACCCTCAAGCCTTTCTTTTATACTTTTTCGTTGAACCCTTCAGCGGTGAAGATTAAATCATCCATCAATGGTTGAGATTAAAAGACTGTTTGATCCATGTGACTTAAGACAGTTCCAGCACGTGTTAATTAATTCACTTTAATTATTTTATTTCCTAAGTTAGACTTAGGAAATGCAAAAAATAATTAATTATTTGAATAACTTGAACACAACTTGAAATTTCTCAAATCCATTTCTGGGTCTTGTAGATCAAGTGTACTCTAGTCCCTCCACAAAATTTGGGACCTAGAGCACAACTGATGCTACCCCAAATACACAAAATATCAACACTCCCTCTTAGCATCAGGAGTGTGCTCTAGCAATACATCACACCATGCATTACAAGATTTTGAGTACTTGTTTTGTGTTGTTGATGCTTGGCCTGCTGCCCTCCATCTACTACATTGTTGTTGTCTGTACTGCTGCCCATGCCACTGTCACTAACACTGCCACATCTGTACTACAACTCCCTCTCAAATTGTTGCATCATGTTGCCCATAGCACTGCCACTGCTAACTGTTGCACTGCAACTCAGTTACTGAGAAGTAAGCAATTGAATAACTTTGCCCAACTGTTTGACAGACAAGTCAAGTTGCCCTCCACCACTGAAGCTCCCTGGATGATGAATCACGTTGTCCCCCTAGAGACACTGTCATGCTGCAACACTACACTGCGTGAGCCTAGCTTCTCTGCGCTACTGAAATCCCATCAGTCTCTCTGTGCTGCTACCTCCATGCTATTGCTGCCTCTACTTCACGCTGCTCCCTCTTCAACTCTACAGCTCCCTCTTTCGCTTCAATGTGGCCAACTGCAACCATCTCCCGACTCATCCCACTATCGTCTTAAGGCTCCCGTAGCTCGTATGTGATCCAAGAGTAGGGCAGACTCAAGGATCCCGCCACCCAATCTGGATACTCTACATATCCATGTCACCCCACCTCTTCTCTCGAGGTGCATGAGCACTCATGGTTGCATCACCATCAGAGCCATCGTCATTTGCTGCTGCAACCTTGGAATTAGAAGCTCCTTTATACTTCTTCTTAGGAAAACTGCTGGCGAAATGACCAAGATCACCACTGTTGAAGCACCGGACCTTGAAGAGGTCCTTCTTCTTCTTCCCTTGATGTAAGGGTTGCATCCTCCTCCTCTTCTTTCTTCACTCTGGCTGATCTGCTTCCTCCACTGTTAGACTGCTTCTTGGTGATCCTCCTGATCTCCTCTTGGCGAAGAATAGCCCACATATCTGCCCATGATGGTAACACTGCCCTTCCCAGAATGCTCTGGACAAACGTTTCCCATTCTTCAAGGGCAACATTCAGGGTCGTCCTCACTAGGAGCCCTTCATCTGGATTAGTACCCATGCCAATCAGCTGGTCACGGATAGCTTGAAGTCTGAAGAGGAATGGATCTATCTCTTCACCCTTCATCATCTGGAACATACGCATCTGATTCTCAAGAAGTATTCTTCTTTGCACAGAACCTCCTTGGGACATCACTTCCAAAGCTGACAACATGTCATGTGCTATATTCTTACCAGTAACATGAGGAATCACGTGATCCTTGACTCCGTCTATGATCAACCTCTTCATTCGTGCTTGATTTTCTTCATACTTCTTGAGTGGATTTGCATCAGTTGGTACAACAAGTGTCTTCTCTGCATGATCTTTGAGACCATACTCATCCAAAACTAAGAGGATTCTGGTCTTCCAGATAACATAGTTGGACATACTGTCCAATCTATCTTGATCCCTCAGTCCATATCGAGCCATCTTTGCTCAGATCTGAAAGAAACAGTACTTCTCCCTCTGGATCTGGGTCTCTTGGTGACTAGAAACCCTCTAGTAACTGCTTCTGCTGCAAAGTGACTTCCCTCCTGGAAATCTTCTACCAAAAACTCAAACGGACAGTATTCTTCGATCCTCCTGATCGAATCTCAGATCTGTTTGGCTCAGGTTTGCTGAATGATTGTCTTCCTCCTGCCTTTGTTGCCTTAGTTAGGCACAATTTTGCACCTGCAAGATCTCTACCCCACCAACACTGCTGAAGATTTGAAGCATTGCTTCTGGGTCTTGGCAAAAATTTTTGAAACAAGAGAAGTGACTGGACAATGTCCTCCTGGCTAGCCCAACATAGTCCCAGTGTTGTTCAGAAGTGGACTGCGTAACCCCAAACTGGGTAACACAATCCTTACTTTGCCTTGGTAAGGGTCTGTGTAAGCCTAGAAGCCTTCTGTAGCTTCAGCGCTCTCTCCTGGATCTACTTTCCCTTGATGTCAAGATGCCCTTTCCGGATCTGCTGCTTCTTCTGCCACCTTGCAGAAAAAATAATCCTTCAGCCTATTTGCTGGAGATTCAGCTTGATCTGCTATCGCTTTGATACCATGTGAAAATTCTACTGCAGTGTATTAGTCTATTTTCTCCTACTTGAATTTAATTTATCCAAGTTACTTTCAGAAATTAGATACAGAAAATACCAAAAATAAACACAACTACAACCTACACATGCAGATCATTTACTGAATAATTTACTCATGCAACAAAGTGACACATGGATTTTTGGACATAAGTCCCCGAAAAAACCCAAAGCAAGAATATCGGTTCAGTGGATATGAAGGTTTATTATTATTAAGTAGTTCTAAGTACAACAAATCTGGGTTCCAACCTTGGAAAAACTGACAGAGAATAAAAGATATCAGATCTGCATCTAACCTGAAGATCTAGTGCCAAATATCTGACTGATCCACACCCTCAAACGAGATTTACAGGACTCAGCCCATATCTGAACCTAGAAACCCTCAGCGCAGCTTTTCAAGTCCCAACGTTGCCCTAGAATGCATGTGTCAGCCTCTGCATGGCCCTGTGAGGGCCTGCGTCACCCGAAGAGGGTCTACGCTGCCTTTGCTAGGCCAACGTCGGCCCTGCGTGGCCCTAGTTACCTCTGTGTTGCCTCTGCACTGTCCCTGCTGCACTGCGTGGCTCTGAAGCCCCTCTGCGTTGTCATTGAGTTGTTGCTCTTGCCTCTTGCTATCTCTTGGCTCTTGGAATCAGATCATTCCCTCAACCAATACTACCCCTCACTGCAAGAAATCTCTCAGGAAATTCTTAGCAAACCCGCCCTAGAATTCCAGATCTATTCCTCAATTCTACAGAAATTGTGTGTCTTCAATTGACCCTCAAGCCTTTCTCTTATACTTTTTCGTTGAACCCTTCAACGGTCGAGATTAAATCATCCATCAACAACTGAGATTAAAAGGCTGCTTCATCCATGTGACTTAAGACAATTTCATCACGTGTGTTAATTAATTCACTTTAATTATTTTATTTTCCTAAGTTAGACTTAGAAAATCCAAAAAATAATTAACTATTTGAATAACTTGAACACAACTTGAAATTTCTCAAATCCATTTTTGGGTCTTGTAGATCAAGTGTACTCTAGTCCCTCCACAAAATTTGGGACCTAGAGCACAACTGATGCTACCCCAAATACACAAAATCTCAACATGCTGTCCCCTACGCTACTGTTGCGCTGCGCTGTCCTCCTGAAGCCTCTGCGTTGCTGCAGCTCTGCACTGCGTAAGCTAGCCTGCTCTGCGCTGCTAAAGTCACATCAGCCCCTCTGCGCTGTTGCTACTGCATCTGCACTACGCTGCTCCCTTTCAGCATCCAACTCTTCCTTTGCTCCATCTCTAATCCTCTGCACCCACTGCTCCACTTGTCCCACTACTGTCTTAAGGCTCCCGTAGCTCGTATGTGATCCAAGAGTTGGGCTACTCAAGGATCCCGCCCTCACTCTGTAGTTGCTCTACTGATCAAGATCGCCCCACTTTTGTGGTTCATGAGCGCTCATGGCTACGTCATCTTCGGAGCCATCGTCTGCTACAGCAGCCTTGGAACTAGAAGCTTCCTTGCCCTTTTTCTTCTAAGGACAACTGCTGGCGAAATGTCCACGTTTGCCTTACTGGAAACATTTGATCTTCAACAGATCATGCTTCTTTTTTCGTTGCTACCTCTTTGATGCCAAGGCTACGTCTTCCTCTTCTTCCTTCTTCACTTTGTTCGAATTGGTGTTGAACTGTCTTTTGGTCATCCAGTGGATTTCCTCTTGTCAGAGGATAGCCCACAAGTTGTCCCAGTTGGGAAGGTCCTCTCTGCCCAAGCAACTTTGGACAAAATTTTCCCAATCCTCTATGACTGCATTGAGAGCAGTCCTCACCATGACATCGTCATCTACCTTGACGCCCATGCCAGTCAGCTGATCCCGGATCGATTATAGTCTGGAGAGAAAATGGTCGATCTCCTTTCCCTTGGCCATCATGAATAACCTCGGTTGGTTCTCCAAAAGCATCTTTCTCTGGACGGATCTTCCTTCATACAATGTGGTTAGGGCTACCCACATCTCATGAGTCGTCTTCTCAGCTATGTGTGGTACCACATGATCTTTTACCCCGTCCATGATGAAGCGCTTGGCATGTGTTGCTGCTTCATTATGCTCTGCCAAGAGTTTCACATTGGTTGGTGTAGCCAAGACTTTCTCTGAATGCTCCGTTAAGCCGTATACCTCCATGAATACTAGGATTCTCGCCTTCCAGATTGCAAAGTTGGACAGGCCGTCCAACCTATCTTGATCACGTGGTCTATGTGGTGCCATCTACTCAGATATCTGTCGGAACTGATCCTCCTCTCTCTTCCAGAGACTCAGATCTAGGGTCCTTGGCGAGAAAGGCACCCTCTGCTCCCTCTTACAACTGACTCCCTCTCTTGGAAGTCTGCCAATAGCAATGAATCAACTCTCTTCGATCCTCTGATCGATCTATAGATATATTTGGCAAGAAAACTTCTAAGAAGCTTTTATCCTCCCGCTCTTTGTCAACTTAGCTTAAGCTAAATTCTGCACTGGCAGAAACTTCACCCCACCAGCAACTGCTGAAGGTTTGCAGCTCAGCTTCCGGTTCTCGACACTCTGCACAGAAATCAGTCTCTAGACTGCGTAACCCTGGCTAGCCTTTGTGTGAGTAGACTGGTCCAACGCAGGATAGGCTGCTCCTGCGCCCTTCTGGGTGGCTCCGCGCTGCCTCTGCGTCACCCAGTAAGGACTCCATCAGCCCTCTGCGTGGCTTTGCTGCTTCTGCGTCCCTCTGCTGTCGCCCTGCCCTCTTTGGGTTATCCGATGCTGCTGCTGCTTTCTGCACCACAGATTCTTCGGCCTCTTGCTGGAGATTCAGCTAGATCTGCAATCGCTCTGATACCATGTGAAAATTTCTGAATATGCTCAAACATAAACCGTATTGTTAAATTTCTGAATTACTTCTCCTACTTACATCAAGTTATTAACCTGAAATCTTCAGCATTAACATCGAAGTAAATACATTACAAACTACACATGCAGATCTAAACTGAATAACATGCACAATGACAAAGTGACACACAAGGATTTTCTGGACAACTGTCCCCGGAAAAACCCAATGCAGGAAAACCGGTCTTCTGGTTGCTGGAGGGTTTTTATTATTAAGCAGAATCTAAGTACAACAAATCTGGGAACCAAACTGGTTAACCCGACAGAGAAATAAAAACTGCAGTTGTACCTCTCTTCTAGAGACAGAAAACTGACTGATTCACACCCTCAAACGGAATTTACAGGACTCAACCTTTCCCGGTCTGCAGAAACCCCAGCGCTGCTCTGAAGCCCTCTACGTCAACCCTGCTAGCCTATGTTAGCCCCTGTGTTGTTCAGGAAGGGCCCGCGTCACCCTAGATTGGGTTACGCTGCCCTTGTACTACCCTGGTTGGCCAACGTCAGTCCTCCTCGGACTGCGTCAGCCCTCCTGGCCTCCTGCTTCCTCTGCGCTACCCCTGCTGGGCTATGGCTACTCTGCGTAGCTGTTGCTTCCTTTGCGCTGCTCTGGTCCGCTGCTTCTTTTCCCTTGTTTCACTCTTGGCCTGGGATCAAACCATCCCCCTCGCCAATACTGCCCCTCACTGCAGTTGAAGCACTTATGAAATTCTTAGCAACCCACGCCCTAGAATTCCAACTTAGTTTCAGTTCTTTGCCACTACGCGTGATCTCCAACTGACCCCAAGCCCTCTTCTTATACTTTTCTCGTTGAAACATCAACGGTCGTGATCTAATCTTGAATCGACAGTTAAGATTAGAAGATGCTTCATCTGCGTTACTTAAGTCATTTTCATCACATGTTTAATTTAATTAACTTTGATCTTTTAATTTTCCTAATATAGACTTAGGGTCCTTAATTAAAAATATTAATTAATTAAATATCTCTTAAATAGGATGGAATTTCTTAAAACGCTTTCTGGGTCTTGGAGATCTCATGTACTCTAGTCCCTCCACAAAGTTTGGGAGCTAGAGCACATATATAGGCTAGGACACATGTATTCCATAAAACTCAGAAATGGTTTTGGCAAATTCCACTTAGAGATGATTTAATTAAAACAATTAATCGTTTTTTAATGTTTTCCTAAGTCTAAACTTAGCGAAACTGATTAATTAAAGGGTATTAATTAAACTAAGTGTGAATCTTCTAGATAAAGTCATGGATCACCTCCAAGTTAATCCTAGCCCTTGATTATGTTTTAATCTTGGTCGTTGAAGGGTCAACGGAAGAATATAAGGAGGGTGAGGGGCCTATTGAAAATAATAGATTGTGACACTTGAGCTATTGAGCATTTTCGAATTTGTGTGAGGAGACAGCTTTTGATCAAGAATCAAATCGCTAGGCCTAGGTTTGCTAAGTGATTGTGATTCAGTGATCAGATCCAAAGAGGGGCAGAAGCAAAGACTGGTCAGGAGGACCAATAGTGCATATCAGAGAGAGGCAGTAGTGACGCAGAGAGAGACAATGCAGTTTTCTGAAGAGGTGACACAGACCCTGCAGGAAATCACGCAGAAACAACGCAGTGTCTCTTGGAGTCAGTCCGGAGATAGCTAGAGGCTGAGGTTTCTGAACCAGGAGGGCCAAAATCCAGTCTCAGAGTAGCCAGATCAGTTGCAGTAAGGGGTGACGCAGTTCCTCAAGCTTGCCCATGCATGCTTACACAGATCCAGCATAGGCAATCACGTAGGGGCAGTGAGGGCTTCACTAGCGCTGTTCTAGATCAGCCGGAGACTTGCAGAGTGATGTATATCTCACAATTATATTTTTTGTCTAGATTTCTCTGAAGGGTTTGTCGGATGTTGGCACCCTAGTTGTATTCAAGATTTTGTTGCTTAATAATACAAACCCTCAGATCTGCTGCACCGGTTTTCCCAAGTTGGGTTTTTCCGGGGACTTACTCCAAAAATAACTGTCACATGTGGATGTTTTTCATTGTACTTTGTTCAAATTGTTTCAGCACTTAGATTTATTTCTGCAACATTATTTGTGTAGACTGATTCAGAAATTACTTTGATATTTCACAGTAATGAAATAATTATG
Organism: Pinus albicaulis; assembly: GCA_034641835.2. NCBI lineage: Eukaryota > Viridiplantae > Streptophyta > Pinopsida > Pinales > Pinaceae > Pinus > Pinus albicaulis. The sequence goes on along the minus strand of CM076575.1, from coordinate 1,075,798,616 downwards.
AAACATAATAGAAGAACTAATTCAGATTTGTTGCAGTAGGAATCCGGATCTAGGATTTTTCACATGGTATCAAAGCTTATTCAAGCTGAAGTGCAGGTGAAACACAAGTGAACCAACAGATCAGCACTGAAGAGTCTGGGATCTGCGTAAGCAATAGCAGACCCTCCCAGAAATTATGTTGTCCAAGCCAGGAGGGCATTCCAATGCAGAAACGACTCCCTCTGAGAGAGTTGACATAGGGGTAAGCTTTTTCAGTGGCAAAAGAGGCAGCGTAGCTGAAGGATGTAGTTACTACACAACAACAAGAGTTGGTGCATAAGCGTCACAAAATTTCTGAAATACACAGTTGGGGATTTCTTGACCTCAGAGGGTTTCTTACTCAAAGAAACTCAGCTTTTTCCCGTGCAACAGCAGAAGCAGTGACTTACTCTCAAGGAGTGCGTAAGTCTAGCTGAGCAAAGGGTTAGAGGAAGATTTCGACAAGTTGAGGAGATGGCCAGCAATGGACTGCGTGACCAAGATAAATTGGAGGGTGCCTCCAACTATGTTATTTGGAAATCAAGGATAGAATTTCTCCTTGATGAGCATGATCTGAAGGCCCTTATAGACAGTGCAATTGCAGAACCTCTTGATGCAACACACCTGAGGCAATTCAAGAAGAATATGGCAAGAGCCAAGTGATTGATCCTAGATGGTGTGAAGGATCATATCGTACCCCACATAGCAGTAAAGACCACTGCTAGAGAGATGTGGGTAGGGCTGGAAAAGCTATACCAAGGATCTTCCGAGCAGCGGAAGATGTACCTTGAAGAGAAGATGCAGAATATCAGGATGAAGAAGGGGGAGCGTTTTGACTCCTTGTCTCGGATTCAGGAAAACCGAGATCAACTGTTTGCAGTAGGATTTGCTCCTAGAGACTCAGAGCTAGTAAGATTCACTTTGAACTCTGTTTCAGAGGACTATCAAGTCTTTTTCCAAAGTATATTGGGCAGAGAAAGACTTCCAGGATGGGAAGCGATGTGGGCAACCTTACAACAGGAAGAGTTGAGGAGAGATCCCCTAAAAATTCACTTGGAGGATGGCAATAGTAGTTCAAAGGTCAAGAAGGAGGAAGAAGATAACATTGCCCTTGCATCAAAAGGGCAACAGAAGCAGAAGAAGAAAGATCTGTCCAAGATCAAGTGCTTTCGGTGTGGAGAAATGGGGCATTATGCCAGACAATATCCTCTTAAGAAAAAGGATAAAGAGGAGAAGGAATATCCACAAGCAGGAGCTGCCAAGATTGAGGCAGAAAAAAATTGTGCTATGTTAGCTCACATTCCGAAAGGAGAAAAGTGGGCTGACTTGGAGTTGTAGATCCAGAACCTACAAGGAGGCGAGATCCTTGAGTATTTCCGAACTCTTGGATCATATGTGAGCTACGACAGCCTAAAGACAGTAGCAGGATGGACAGTTGCAGTGGAAAATGAGAAGATAGTGCAATGGCTCGCAGTACTAGAGCCTGATCAACACAAAGAGGGAGCGGCAGCATCAGCAACATCAGTATTTGAGCAGCAACAGCGTAGTGCACTCTGGTGCAGCGCAGTGCAGAGCAGCAATAGCGCAGTATTTTCAGAGAGCTAGTGCAGAAACTAGCAGCAGTTAGTCTTATTTTTCAGTTGCAGATCTACTTGTCTAATTTTGGAGGTTTTTCTGAAGAAGCAGTGCAGCAGCGACAGTAGTTGAGCAGCAACGGCAGCGATGAGTAGCAGCAACGCAGTGCACAGAGGGGCAACACAGTGCAGAGTAGTGCTCACGCAGTGCAGCAGCATGGTTGCAAAATTCAGAGGGAGTTGCGGTACAGTGGCAGTTGGCAGTAGCACGCAGAGTCAGCAGCAATACGGATGCTGCATTTTCTTGTGCAGTGTTGGTGAGCAGCATCAACAACACAGCAGCAGATGTTCCAGAAGTCAGAAGCAACACATTGAGTGTTTTTGCTAGAGCACTTTCCTCGCTAAGAGGGAGCGCTGATTTATGGTAGCATCGGATGTGCTATAGCGTTGTAACTTTGTATATAAGCTAGGACACATGTATTTCATAAAACCCAGAAATGGTTTTGGAAAATTCCACATGGAGATGGCTTAATTAAAATAATTAATCGTTTTTTAATGTTTTCCCAAGTCTAAACTTAGGGAAACTGATTAATTAAAGGATATTAATTAAACTAGTTGTGAATCTTCTAGATAAAGTCATGGATCACCTCCAAGTTAATCTTAGCCCTTGATTATGTTTTAATTTTGGTCGTTGAAAGGTCAATGGAAGAATATAAGAAGGAGGGTGAGGGGCCTATGGAAAATAATAGATTGTGACACTTCAGCCATTGAGCATTTTCAAATTTGTGTGAAGAGACACAACTTTTGATCAAGAATCAAATCACTAGGCCAGGGTTTGCTAAGCGTTTGTGATTCAGTGATCAGATCCAAAGAGGGGCAAAAGCAGAGACTGGTCAGAAGGAACAAGAGTGCATATTAGAGAGAGGCAACAGTGACGCAAAGAGAGACAACGCAGTTTTCTGAAGAGGTGATGCAGACCCTACAGGAAATCACGCAGAAACAACGCAGTGTCTCTTGGAGTCAGTCCGGAGATAGCTAGAGGTTGGGGTTTCTCAGTCAGGAGGGCGAAAATCCAGTGTCAGAGTAGCCAGATTAGTTGCAGTAAGGGGTGACACAGTTCCTCAAGCTTGCCCACGCAGCCTTACGCAGATCCAGCGTGTGCAGTCACGCAGAGGCAGTGAGGGCTTCACCAGCGTTGTTCTAGATTAGCCGGAGACTTGTAGAGTGATGTATATCTCACAATTATATTTGCTGTCTAGATTTCTCTAAAGGCTTTGCTGGATGTTGGCACCCTAGTTGTATTCAAGATTTGGCTGCTTAATAATACAAACCCTCAGATCTGCTACACTGGTTTCCCAAGTTGGGTTTTTCCGGGGATTTAGTCCAAAAATAACTGTCACATGTGGATGTTTTTCATTGTATTTTGTTCAGATTGTTTCAACACTTAGATTTATTTCCACAGCATTATTTGTGTAGACTACTTCAGAAATTACTTTGATATTTCACAGTAATGAAATAATTATGAAACATAATAGAAGAAGTAATTCAAATTTATTTCAGTAGGAATCTGGATCTAGGATTTTTCACACCTCCTTCAAATGCATCGGTTGCCACTAAGATAAAGTACAGGAAAGGAGACGTCAAAGCTAAGAACATCATCAGGGATTCTATTCACAAGCATTTGGTTGCTTTCATCTCCAAGTTGGGCACATCTAAGGAGATGTATGACAAGTTGGTTAGCATGTTTAGGGCTAGCAACACAAGTCAAATCCTCTTTCTCAAGAACAATCTGAAGGACATCAAGATGGATAGAGGAGAATCAATCCAATCCTATTTCATGAGGATTTCCGAAATAAAAAAATGATATTCTATCTATTGGAGAGGTTATTGCCAACTGGGAGCTCACTCTTATTGCCTTTGTATATCTTCCCCGAGCATGGTAATGTATTCAATACCACCGTTCTCAATAATGACAAGATTCTATATTTTGATGAATTTTTGACTAGATGCATTCAAGAGGAGACAATGATGATGGAGAGAGACATGCCTCCTGTTGTCGCACAGAATGTTTAGGCACCGCGACAACGGCTCAGATCGGGGGTTGTCACCTTTATCCCCAATCTCTCTATCTAAGCTGTCTCCTTGCAAGCTAAGGGAGGTAGACCCTAACAGAAATGAAGGACAAGAATTGGTTGCAAATCAACCAATCTAGGAGACACAGCTAAAACACCAAATACTTATAAGATTAACGAGATTTCAGAGATCAATTATGTTAAAGCCAGTGCCTTATGGAGTTAGAAGATCCCGTTATGCAATTAAAGCCAAGTAATAGATGTTTAACTGCTGCTATGAAAATACAAATGATATTCAATGATATTCAGTAAAAAGCACCACAACCATTCATTAAGATACTTGAACCAATTAGCAAAGCTTATCATGAGACAATCATTTAAATTAAAATGCCAGATGCTTGAAATATTTCTGAATCTATGATATCTCAATTATAACCCAATCCAGAATTTAGAAATGTTCCACAGTCAAATCTTAGATAAAAAATTTAAGCTCATTTGACTATAGAGAATTTTTAGACCTTTTGAAAAAAAAAAAAAAATTATTATTTTATTTATTTTTTAAACAAAACTAAAAAATTGAAATCCTAAAGTTAGATCTAAAACTAAACCAATTCAAAAATTTTAAATCTACAACTAAAAATTTAAAAGTTAAATAACAAAATCTAAATCTAAAGCTAAAAAAATCGAACTACACTGACAAATTGAATTTGAAATTAAAACTAAACCTAAATGTAAAAAATGAAATCTAATACTAAATCAAAACTTAGAACTGAACTAACACCTAATGGTAACCAAACTAAATTCTAAAAAAAAAAATCCTAATCTAAAACTAACGCTATCAAAATAAATCCTAAACTAAATTGAAAATAAATAAAATCGAACCAAAAAAAAAAAAATGAAATCGAAAGTCTAAACTAAATTAGAACCTAAAAAAAAATCGACAAAATTTTAAAATCTAACTGAAACTAAACTATATAAAAAAAATGAATCCACAATGAAATGTTATGTGTAAGGGTCAAAGTTTAATGTGTGATTTTGTTTGAGCTTGCAGATTGGACGGCGGAAAGAGGCTACGACGGCGGGCAGAGGAGACGGGTTCGACGAAGGGAGAAAACTTCGACAGTAAGAGGAAAAGGCAGCTCGACGGCAAGAAATGAAGGAAGGTTTGCAGAGATGAGACGATGGAAGGGGACGACAGAGCCGAGGGTCGAAGGGAATGAAGGTAGCAACAGGAAGGAGAGCGAGGGGAGATGAAAGGAATGGGAACAGCGAAGATGGAGGAAATGAGGGCAAAGAGGAATGGACGACGGGAGAGGCAACGAAGGGAAAATCTCAGCGAAGGTAATGTAGAGATAAATTCAGAATAAACCCAGTACACAAAAATGTCCAGCAAACTCCAATTTTTTCCTTTCAAAACTCAGATTTTTTGATGCTCCTTTAATCATATAACGTTCAGATTTGTCCACGGAATCGATTTGAGGCCAAATCTGGCCCTTGGGGGTTAGATCTGGCTCAGATCTAAAAAAAAAATCTGAGTAAACCCTGCAACCTGCAAAACCAGTCAGATCCGGAAAATATATGCACAATTTTTTTTTAAAACCCTTACAACCCTAATAAAGATACAAATTTACAAGCTAATTTACAGATCTTGAGGCCCTCATGGCCAGATTTGAACCCATTTCAGCGCAATTTTTTAGAAATTTGAAATTGTAAAGAGAGGCACAAGTCCTAAAGACCCTGTAAAAAAAAAACAATTCCGTAAGATAGCTTTAGGAAATTAGAAACAATGGGCTTTTTCAAATTTACGAATCTGAGAGTCGGCTGGTCCAACTGAAGACTTCCCCAGACGCTCAAATCTTAAAAAACAATTTCCCTACACACTTAGATCTGAAATTTAGATCGATAGAGATTTAAAAAAATAACGTGAAATCCTTCAGAAAAATCAAAATGTCATTTTATGAACCCAAAAAACTTCACAAGATACCTGTATGCAGATTAATCCATGAAGGCCATCAACCATAAAATTATCCAACAAAGTAGCAGAGTTTAGAGACAATATCACCACATAGATCTGGAAAAGGAACACCAAAGTTTGTAACCCCAAAGTCTTTATGCTTTATTCATCAAAGAAAATTCACAAGAGCTTCCAAGACAAGTGCACGATTCTAAGATCGGATGACTCAAGACTGACAAAGACCTCTTAATTTATAGGACAAAATCTCCAACGGCTAGTTCGATTGATCCACGTCAAAATAATCTCGACCATCGATAAGATTTGATCATCTTTTAATCTGGGCCGTCGAAATTATAATTTTGAGGAAAAAACGAATTTATCATTTAATTTCATTTTAATTAACTCAAAAATACTATTTTTGAGTTAATTACTCCAAAATTTTGACTTTGACTTAACCACCTAGGCCCAAGGGTCCAAAATTTCTTAAAATTCTCAATATTCCTTTGGCCTGGGGCCTTTAAAAATTCATTTTTTAAGGACCAACGAATTTTGCCTTTGAAGAATTTTATCTTCACCTAAGACCTAAAATTAATTAAATTTCTGGCTTAAGATTTTTTTTATTAATTGATTGAGAGGGGATTTTAATTATTTTTCCAACCCTCTTTACATAAGATAAATACATTTAGACACATGAAGGGGGGATACCCATTCGTATAGACCCTCAAATAAATACCCAATTCTGCGACTCAAAACATGATCTAGTAGACCAAGTAGCTTGTAATAAAATAATTTAGCCAACTAGCTAGGATTATTCCCAAACTACTTTTACAAGGACTCGATAGAAAACACTAGGACTCACTTAGCATGCTGATGACAAAATCCACCCTAGCTTTGGGGTGAGGCTGGAGGGGAAAACTCTGCCGATAACTTGTGTCGAAAAACACAAGTAAATCAATGAGACAAAAAACCTCTTAGGATAGAAATCATCAACAACATACTAGGCTTACCTAGGTTGTTACATACATTGACGGTCTTACTTAGATCATTTACATCATAAACATGCAGAATGGGTTTACATCATTTATAAAAAATGTCGTTTGTCGATGAAATCTAGATGACATGAACTTCGAACATGATAAGTCCCATTTGAAAAAATGGGGGTGTACTGCTATGGGGTCGTTGACAAAGTGTGGTCAACACCTCCAAATGCAGAAAAATAACTAAACTCCACAATATGCCATAAAATCACTATTTACTCAACAAAAGATTGCCATGTAAAATTAATACGCATAAAACACTGCAATCCATTAACACATAGAACAAGAAGAATCTCAGCATTTTATTATAAGTAATAACTGGGGTTACATATAAATGTGATCCAAAATAGCTGAGATGGAAAACTGGCCACCAAGATGAACTGTTGCACTGCGTTGGCCTCCAAAACTGAACTGTTGCACTCTCCCTCCTACAATAGCTGTCACTGAACCCACTGACTATAATGAAGCACAAGTTGAAGATCTGAATGATTCTCACACCAATTCTTGAAGCTCTGCGAAACTTCCAAATGACGTCTCCTCAAAGAGAGTTGGGTTTCCATCCAACACTCACAACTCACCCGAGGGTTTCCATCCTGGGGCTACGACTGAAGTAGAGAACCACGTTCTCAAACCTCTCATAAACAAGACAATGATATGATCCAAAGATATCCCTCAATGGCCTCCTCCCTTTCTTTTATAGATCTCTTGGAGCCTTCTAGAGCCTTATTTTAATATTGTTTTATTCATGGAGCACTTTTCCCTCTTATTAAAATATTCCTTTTTAATGCAAAAAAGGGTAAATCGGCTACCACGCCTCCTCCAGTTACTGAAACTCGTGTCCAACCATCCCATCATGTAGGTATCCTCGTCCCGGTTCCAATGAGCTATTACACTAAGGTGTTTCATCATGTATTCCTCCCGAAATGCCACCTTGAACGTAATCAACTGAGTTAAGCCCACAAATAACTCAAATTTCTGAAAGTTGTCGGAATGCACCAGAAAGAAAGCCAAATTTCTCGGATGATGGAATATATCAAGCGAATGCCACCCGACTGTATAGAAACTTCTCAAATCTCCTCCAAAAAGCCCCTTGTCCCACTGATGACACCAACTTGTGCCTGTGACCAGTCTGCTCCTTACTCTAGAAGTCCATCCTGGCCCTGTCATAGGTGACACCAAAAAAAGGAATATTACACTCAAACAGAAACCCTATTGTTACATCAAGTTATTAATCTGAAATCTTCAGCATTAACATCGAAGTAAATACATTACAACCTACACATGCAGATCTAAACTGAATAACATGCACAATGAAAAAGTGACACACAAGGATTTTCTGGACAACTGTCCCCGGAAAAACCCAATGCGGGAAAACCGGATTTCTGGTTGCTGGAGGGTTTTTATTATTAAGCAGAATCTAAGTACAACAAATCTGGGAACCAAACTGGTTAACCTGACAGAGAAATAAAAACTGCAGTTGTACCTCTCTTCTAGAGACAGAAAACTGACTGATTCACACCCTCAAACGGGATTTACAGAACTCAACCTTTTCCGGTCTGCAGAAATCCCAGCGCTGTGCTGAAGCCCTCTGCGTCAACCTTGCTAGCCTATGTCAGCTCCTATGTTGTTCAGGAAGGGCCCGCGTCACCCTAGACTGGGTTACGCTCCCCTTGTACTGCCCTGGCTAGCCAACGTCAGTCCTATTGGGACTGCGTCAGCCCTCCTAGCCTCCTGCTTCCTCTACGCTGCCCCTGTTGGGCTATGGCTGCTCTGCGTAGCTGTTGCTTCTTCTGCGCTGCCTCTGTTGGGCTATGGCTGCTCTGCGTAGCTATTGCTTCCTCTGTGCTGCCCCTGTTGGGCTATGGCTGCTCTGCGTAGCTGTTGCTTCCTCTACGCTACTCTGGTCCGCTGCTTCTTTTCCCTCGTTGCACTCTTGGCCTGGGATCAAACCATCCCCCTCACCAATACTTCCCCTCACTGCAGTTGAAACATTTTTGAAATTCCTAGCAAGCCACGCCCTAGGATTCCAACTTAGTTTCAGTTCTTTGCCACTGCGTGTGATCTCCAACTGACCCCAAGCCCTCTTCTTATACTTTTCTCGTTGAAACATCAACGGTTGTGATCTAATCTTGAATTGACAGTTAAGATTAGAAGATGCTTGATCCGCGTTACTTAAGTCATTTTCATCACATGTTTAATTTAATTAACTTTAATATTTTAATTTTATTAATTGAGACTTAGGGTCCTTAATTAAAAATATTAATTAATTAAATATCTCTTAAATAGGAGGAAATTCCTTAAAACACTTTCTGGGTCGGAGATCTCATGTACTCTAGTCCTTCCACAAAGTTTGGGAGCTAGAGCACATCCGATGCTACCACAACACCCCAAAATCTCAACAGGTTTGACCAACGTTGACTTTCTGGTTAGGGCATTCTGTTGACTGTTGTTTGACTGATGTTTTGGGCAAGTGTATTTTGTATATTGTACTCTCTCTCCCTGCTAAACTTTTGAAGAATAATAAGAACATTTGATCAAAGGGTTTTCCCTGCATTGGGGTTTTTTCCTGGCATCCGCCAAATATTGTGTCCTCTTTTATTGGCTTGTCTTCTGCTTATTGTTTATGTTCTTTCAGCATTTACTGTCAATGTTAATGTGATTTCTAATTTGGAAATTGATATTCGGCTATAAGAAAAGATTGAAGTAAATTTCTCTAAAGCATAGAACATACCATTGTTATCTAAAATTTACATGGTATCAGAGACCAGGTGAAGACAAAGCCCAAGCAAGAGTGAGAAGAGCAATCATTAAGATTTGTTGTACAAGGTCTAGGGTCAATGGCTTCCTCATCTTACTTCAAATCTGATGACAAGCTCAATCATAAGTTTGATTATCATGCATGGAAAATGTCTTTGGACTTGACATTGGAGCAACATGATGCTATGGATTATGTGCAGAGAAAGATTACTGAGTGTCTTGTTGATTTATGGTAGCATCGGATGTGCTCTAGCCTTGTAACTTTGTATATAGGCTAGGACACATGTATTCCATAAAACTCAGAAATGGTTTTGGCAAATTCCACTTAGAGATGATTTAATTAAAACAATTAATTGTTTCTTAAGACACTGATTAATTAAAGGGTATTAATAAAACTAAGTGTGAATCTTCTATATAAAGTCATGGATCAACTCCAAGTTAATCTTAGCCCTTGATTACGTTTTAATCTTGGTCGTTGAAGGGTCAACGGAAGAATATAAAGAGGGTGAGGGGCCTATGGAAAATAATAGATTGTGACACTTGAGCTATTGAGCATTTTCGAATTTGTGTGAGGAGACACAACTTTTGATCAAGAATCAAATCACTAGGCCTGGGTTTGCTAAGTGATTGTGATTCAGTGATCAGATCTGTAGAAGTTTCTCATTTTCCACCCCGGTTTTCAGTTTCACTTTATTACTCCAAAATAGTTAAATGCCCTTTCCCATATCCATACATTTAACAAGCTGGAAAATAAATTTTGTTGAAAACACAAATTCTGGAAAAATTACAGAATGCTGGAAAATGCAGAAATAAATATCAGCACACATAAAACAATCATTCACACATTTTGACACATTTTTGGTCAACATGACCCTGGAAAAACCCCCTACAACTCTTGGGGAAAACCAGTTCGAAAGCTCCTTCTTATTTCTGGAAAATGCTTTTTACAGTGAGAGAAATATTCAGCAAACAGACTTTTACAACTTATCTCGTTTTCCATGCTTAACCATCGCCTCGGAAAATGTGCAAACAGCAAAAACAGAACAGCAATAAATGATGTACGGCCTCCTCGATTTTCGTGCCCAGAAAATCTGCAATAAATGCAGCTGTACGGCCTCCTTGATTTCTGTGCAAAACAGCAATAAATGCTGTTGTACGGATCTCGATTTTCGTGCCAAAAGAACAGCAGAACCTTGCTGTACAGAATCTGCCTCGATTTTCGTGCAAGAGGACAGCCACTTGTTGTACGGCCTGCCTCGAAATTTGTGCCAACTAAACCAGCCTTCTGCTGCCTCGAAATCTGTGCCAAACTGCTGTACGGCCTCTTGGAAAATGTGCCAGAAGACTGTTGTACGGTCTTCTAGAAAATCGTGCCAAAATCTGCCTTGGGATGTGTGCCTAACTCAGCTGTACGAACTTGCTGAAATCCTGCCTTGGAATGTGTGCCAAGCTGCTGCCTCCTTCTCCTCACTACCCAGAAATCTCCCTTGCTCTCTTGCTCTCCTTCTCTCAATGTGCTCATAAAAGAATTAATGACCTTTTCCTCCTTTAACCTAACCCTAAGTGACTTTTGGGGAATCCCTAAATCCAATGGCTGAAATAGATTGAGATCTAGGGCTGAGATTAAATGCTCATTTAAATCTCACTTTCTATTTTTTAATTCACCCCACTTTAATAAAGACCCACCTAGTCATTTATTTCCAAAGTCACTTTTTCCTTTCTAATTTTACATTGACTTTATTAAAAGTCACTTTAAAATTAGACTTTAGTAACTTTATCACTTAAAGTCACTTTTAAATTAGATTTCACTTTATAAAAATTATAAAGTCACTTTAGGAGAAAAATTAAATTCTTTTGGACACTTTTCCCTAGGCCAAAGATCAAAGCCTTAGGGAACCACCTGTCCTCCGGTAACCAAATTTCAACACTCCCTCTTACCGAGGAAGGTGTTCCTCACCACACCCATCTTGTCTCTAAAGTAGACATGCTTGCCTCGTGGTAAGGCTTTGGTAAGAATATCTGCAACCTGCTCATCAGTGGGAATATACTCTCATAGCCCAATGTGTAGAAAATTCTGTTTCCCACCCCGGTTTTCAGTTTTTGCCTTATTACTCCAAAATCGTTAAATGCCCTTTCCCATAACCATACATTCAACAACTGGAAAAATAAATTTTGCTGAAAACACAAATTCTGGAAATTTTTCAGAATGTTGTAAATGCAGAAATAAAATAACAGCAGTAACAAACAGTCATTCAACACATCATAACTCAGAAATTTTTGGTCAAGGTGACCCTGGAAAAACCCCCTACAACTCTTGGGGAAAACCAGTCTGGAAGCTTCTCTTTTATTTCTGAAAAATGCTTTTACAGTGAGCAGTAATACACAGAAAATTACAGCAAACACAAAAATCACTTATCTCGACTTTCATGCCACCCTCCACCTTGAAAACCGTGCCAAACAGCAAGCAGAAATTTTACAGAGAAATTACAACATTAAACACTGTCTTTTCTGCCTCGAAAAACATGCCAGGAATGACTGTACGGACTGTACGGATTTCGTACGGATAGGACAACAGCCCCCTTTCTCGATTTTCGTGCCCAAAAAATCAGCCTAGAAAACCATGCTCCTTGCTACTGTTCCAGTTCCTCGAAAACAGTGCTTCCCCTCTCTCAATCGTGCAAGCTGCTGTACGAATTTTCTTCCTCGGTTAGTGTGCCAATGAAACTCTGTTGTACGGATTTTCAGCCTTGGGAAGTGTGCTCTCTTGCTGTATGGATTTGCTGTGATCGCTTTGCTGCTTTCCCTCTGCTTAGAAATTACTCTTCAGCTTTCTCTCCTCCTCTCTCAATCTGCTCATGAAAGAATGAATGACCTTTTCCTCCTTTTCCTCCTTTAACCTAACCCTAAGTGACTTTTGGGAATCACTAAATCAATAGAGATAGATTAGAGTCTGGGGTGATTAAATGCTCATTTAAATCTCACTTTTCATTTTTTAATTCACCCACTTTAATAAAGACCCACTTAGTCTTTTATTTCCAAAGTCACTTTTCCTTTCTAATTTTATATTGACTTTATTTAAAGTCACTTTAACTACTAGTAACTTTATCACTTAAAGTCACTTTAAAATTAGATCTGACTTTATAACTTTATGATACTTTAGTAACTTTATCCTTAAGTCACTTTTAAATTAGATTTCACTTTATAACTTATAAAGTCACTTTAGGAGAAAAATTAAATTCTTTTGGACACTTTTCTCTAGGCCAAAGATCAAAGCCTTAGCGAACCAATTGTCCTCCAGTAACCAAATTTCAACACTCCCTCTTACCGAGGAAGGTGTTCCTCACCACACCCATCTTGTTTCTAAAGTAGACATGCTTGCCCAGTGGTAAGACTTTGGTAAGAATATCTGCAACCTGCTCATCAGTGGGAATATACTCAAGCTTCACAGCTCCCTTCTGAACATAGTCTCTGATGAGAAATGATATTTGATCCCGTATGCTTTGACCTGTCAGATATGCTTTGACTGTCATGAAGCTCTTGGATTCTCCGGTAGTTTAATGCAACTCGATTATCCACGGTAAATCTTCAGGGTCTCAACGGTGACCAAATAAGCCAAACAACATCTTGCGAAGCAGGATGGCCGCACAACTAGCTTCATTGTTGCCATGTATACTCTCCATATTTGAACTCAATGCTTGCAGCTGCTGGCATCTTTCATGGCCACAAGCTAGACCCAACCAGCAACCTGAAGTGCTCTTCCTATCAGAAGCACAACCTGCCCAATCAGAATCAGTGTAACCTGCCAATCTCACTCCATCCCCCTGCCTGTAGTCCGGACCATAATCCACTGTCCCCTGCAAGTACCGCAAAATGTGTTTTGCAGCCACCCAGTGAACCTTCCTAGGCTCACACATAAACTGACTCATCGTGTTGACTGCAAAACAAATATCTGGTCTAGTGTTGACCAAATACATCAAGGAACCAATCAGTTGTCTGTACAATGTGGGATCCACCAACTCGGAATCCAAAGCATGAAGCTTCTTCCAGTTGGTGATCATCGGTGTCGACATGGGTCTACAATCCTCCATGTGGAATCTGCCAAGGATGTCCACAATATACTTCCCCCGTCCCAGGAAGAAATGCCCCTCCACCTGCCACACCTCCAAACCCAAAAAGTAATGCATCAAGCCGATGTCCTTCATCTCAAACTCCGCCGCAAGATCTCTCTTGCGGTGCTCTATGAGTCTCTCTGCACCTGTAATGACCAAGTCATCTACATACAGCACCAGAATGAGAGGCTCCTCACCTATCACAATATAGTAAAGGTTCGGATCTGCCTCACTCTTTGTGAAACCCATCTTCTGCAAGTATGTATCTATCTTGGAGTACCAAGCTCTGGGAGCTTGCTTCAGGCCATAAAGGGCCTTCTTCAGTCTGCACACATGGGACTCCTTCCCATGCACCTCAAAGCCCTGTGGCTGCTCAATGTACACCTCCTCCTGTATGAAGCCATTGAGAAATGTGGTCTTCACATCCATCTGGTGAATCTTCCAACCCATCTCTGCTGCTATCGATATAATGGAGCGCATCGAAGTATATCGAGCCACGGGAGCGAAGGTCTCCTCATAATCAACTCCCTCTACCTGGGAGAACCCTCTAGCCACAAACCTCGCTTTCAATTTCTCAATGCTGCCATCTGCAGCATGCTTTACCTTGTAAAGCCATCTGGAAGTAACCACAGATTTGCCCTCAGGCCTCGGCACCACCTCCCGAACATCATTCTTCATGATAGAAGAATACTCCTCTTGCATGGCCTCTCTCCAGACCTGCTGGCTAGCTGCCTCCTCATAGCTAGAAGGCTCAGAGTCAAGGATGTTGGTAGCCATTGCCATATAGCTACAAAACCTCTCAGGTGGTCTGCTCTCTCTGACCGGCCTCTTAGGCCCAGCAACAGATGTGGCCTCTCTCAAGGTGTCCTGAAGCACATAGGAGATCTCTTCCCCAGTGCACTTCTTTTGGGAGAATAAACTCCTCCTCCTCAGCATCAGAACTGAACTCCAGCATTGTCCCAACCTGTGTTATCCTCTGCACACACAGACACGAATCTTTGAGGTACAATGTGAAGCCCATCCATCGAGTGGACTCCCCGAGTGGCCCCCTTTCTGTGGGTACTTTCTACGTGCGCCCATAGCTCCACCTACGACTCTGCGGCCTCCCCAGCAGCGTGACTTACATACGTCATAGATGTCTACTGCATATCATGAATCCACCGCCCCTTTGGATCCACATGACGAATCAGCTGGCAGGGTCGGGCAGTCGGACTACTCTAACTCCCGTGACCTCCTAAAGGCCCTGTCCT